>CM064913.1:53159925-53260188 GCA_032727855.1 Quercus ilex subsp. ballota | reverse complement strand
CAATAAACAATTAAAAAACCAATATTGTCTTAGTTTTACTATTTTTTTACCAAAAAAAAAAAAAGTTTAAAAAATTGGTTCGGGTCGGGTCGGGTCGCGGGTCAGGTCGGGTTGACTCGCAAAAAACACGAGTCGGGTCACGGGTCAACCCGTTTTTGCTTCGGGTCAAAAAAATCGAGTTCGGGTCGGGTCGGGTCAGGAAATTCTGACCCGTTTTGCCATGTCTAATAAAATTAAAATGGCTGTTAATAGCAACTTTTTAACCTTTGTTTTTTTACAGTTTATTTTTTATTTTTTATTTTTTTTTATAGCTTTATGTCATATTTTTAATATGGGACCAAATTTATAGAGAGAAAAAAATATTAAAATAATCTATAGAACTAGTTTTTTGCCTTTTTTTTTATTTATCTAATTTTTTTTATTAAATAAGATTTACCTTAGTACAACCTTGACAAGCACTGGTGCGGTGCTTGTTAACATTTGCCTTTACTTTTTACTTCTCATAAATTTTTTCTTAACTTCTTTTAATCAATGGTTGAGGTTAAGAGTTACTTTTTACAATTATCAATCTCAATCATTCATAATATTATACCTAATCTCAATCTGACTCTATCATCCCTAATCCTAACCAGTCATTTACTCAATCAGACGGTCAGTATTTGAACACTGCATCAAGAATCATATAGCAGAAGACTGACAATCAAATTTTTTTTTTTTTTTTTTTTTTGATGGGGACAATCAAATATTAATTCCACCTCAATTTTATTATATAAATCTCCCATGGCCCATGGCCATGGGCTATTATTCTTGAAGCCAGCTTTATAAATTTCATTAATTTTAGATACTGTTTCGTATAAAGTATAAACGGGCTATTATTATTATTATTTTTTTCAAGTTTTAGATTATGTAATACACAGTACTGTGATGAACAGTAACAAAGAAATCAAAGCTCCTCTCAGTAAGATTTTCATAATCTCTTTTCTCGTTTCAATTCTTTTTTTTTTTCTTCAAGTTTAATTCCACTCTCCAAACACTAGGCCTCGTTTGGGAGGAGGGAATGGAATGAAATGGAAATAAATGAAAAGAATAATTTTAGAATATTCTTTCATTCCCTTGTTTAGGAGTTTTAATGGAGGAAATGTAAAGTTCATTCCCTCATTTAGGAGTTTAATTAGAAGGGAATGAAATAGGTAGGAGCGAACACTCATTCCTCTCTATTTTCTTAAAATCTCAAATTTTCATTCTCCCGAAATTGGGAGAAATGGGAGGGAATGAAATTAGATTTAATGAATTTTTTACTAAAACTCCTAAAATACCCCTATATATTCAACCATTTATTTTAAAGGGATAATTATACTTTACCCACATGTGGTTTACCTCTAATTTGACTTACCTACCCTTGATTTCAATTTTGACACTTTATCCACATGTGATTCTCTTCGTTACTAATCCATAACCCACCTCTGTTAAAATTAAAGGCAAATAGGTATTTTTGCCCAAGTTTTATGTCCCTCTCATCCCAAAACAAAAAATAGCACAAAAATACAAGAGAAAGAAGATCAAAAAGTGGTATTTGTCTCTCTCTCCATTTACACAAATCTTGAACATGAAGAACATACCCAAAAAAAAAAAAAAAAAAAAACTCAGATCAACCTACACATGATCACTGACTTAATGAAACATCTTCGACAAATCATTTTACTCAATTATAAAAATAACGGTAGAAGAAGAAAGTAATCACTCACTAATTGAAGATAAGGAAAATTCATTTTCCTTATCCTTTATTCCTTCAATTAGTGAGTGATAGCTTATTGATTTGTGGTAGTGGGTTTTGAGGGTTTGAAACCCAGAAAGCAGAGAAGCAATAGTAGTAGGAGAAGCAACACAAGAGACGAGCAAAGATGAGGATAATGATAAAAGTAGGGGCGTGGAAGAACACCGAGGATGAGATCTTGAAATCGGCGGTCATGAAATATGGCAAGAATCAATGGGCTCGAATCTCCTTTCTTCTCGTCCGCAAGTCTGCCAAACAGTGCAAGGCTCGCTGGTATGAGTGGCTCGACCCCTCCATCAAAAAGGTCTTGCCTTGCCTTTCTCCTCTCTTTTTTTTTTTGGGTAAAATATCATTTTCGTCCCTAAACTATCACAAAAGTTTGTTTTTCGTCCCTAAACTTTCAAAAGTTCTATTTTCGTCCCTAAACTATCACAAAAGTTCATTTTTCGTCCCTAAACTTTCAAACGTTCTATTTTCGTCCCTAAACTTTTTCAAATGTATTGATTTTCGTCCCTTCCACATCAGCACCCTGACAAGCCACATCAGCACTCTGTCAGAACTTTTGAAAATTTAGGGACGAAAATAGAACTTTTGAAAGTTTAAGGACGAAAAACGAACTTTTGTGATAGTTTAGGGACGAAAATAGAACTTTTGAAAGTTTAGGGACGAAAAAACGAACTTTTGTGATAGTTTAGGGACGAAAATGATATTTTACCCTTTTTTTTTTTTTTTTTTTCAATTCAAATAATGAATGCTATAGCTATAAAAGCTATGGAGTTTAGATTATAATTTGGATAATTTTCCACTGTTTGCTTTTTGGGTTCTTTTTTGTTTCTAGGTTCCTCTCATCTTAGCGTGTTAGATTTTGCATTTTTGTTTTGTAGATTGAAAATGGATGACTGTTTGTTTTGTGGGTTCTTTTTTGTTTTTGGGTTACTTTATTCTTCTGCTGTTATTTTTATGTATTTCCAATAGAGTGTTAGATTTTGCATTCTTGTTTTGTAGATTGAAATTGGATGACTATTTGTTTTGTGGGTTATTTTTTGTTTTTGGGTTAATTTTTATCTATATGTAGTTTTAAAAGAGTGTATATATAGTGTTAGATTTTGCATTTTTGTTTTGTAGATTGAAGTTGCATGACTGTTTGTTTTTGGGTTACTTTCTTCTTCTGCTGTTATTAAGTCAGTGATCTTGTTTAGGTTGATCTGGGGTTTTTTTTTTGAGTATGTTTTTCATGTTCAAGATTTGTGTGAATGGAGAGAGACAAATACCACTTTTTGATCTTCTTTCTCTTGTATTTTTGTGCTATTTTTTGTTTTGGGAGGAGAGAGACATAAAACTTGAGCAAAAATACCTATTTACCCTTAATTTTAACAGAGGTGGGTTACAGATTAGTAACGGAGGGAATCACAAGTGGGTAAAGTGTCAAAATTGAAACCACGGGTAGACAAATCAAATTAGAGGCAAACCACAGGTGAGTAAAGTGTAATTATCCCTATTTTAAAATAGGGGTCTAATAGTAATATTATCATAAAATGATTCCATTCAATTTCTTTATTTTAAAACATCCAATCAAGGTTATTTAATTTCATTCCATTTCATTCTTTTCCATTCATTTCCCTTACTTAAATACATTACATTCATTTCCATTCCCTTATAATCATTCTATTCCACTCTCATATGAACTCTCAAACGGAGCCTAAGCTAAGTTTCAAAATATTTTCATTCATACACAATCCAGAACTCTTGAGTATCAAATTCGGATAGTGGCGGCGCCATGTTCAGGCCAGGGTGGTACTGGTACCACCCTGACCTGAAAAAAAGAGAAATTTATATATAATAATTTAAAATTGGGCTTTCTCAATTTGGACCAATCCCTGCTCATTCTGTCCTCTATTTATTTTTGTTGTTCCCGTTATTATAATATATCCAGTTTTCTAATAGTCTCTATTTGCACACTTTCTGTTATCAAGCTACTGTTTGGTACCATCATTTCCTCCTCTTTTTTTTCTTTTTTTTTTTCTCCAATTGCCAACATGCATATATGTTTTAGATTATTTATAGCAACAAGCGACCGCCCCCTTCCTCTTTCTCCTTTTTTTCCTTCTTGACTTTTTTTGGATTCAGATTGAGAGTTCCTTGACATCCAGATATTCAGCGTAATATAGATGCCAATTCTGGAGCATTTGGTGCTACAAGAGTGAGCTCTATGACATTGCATTGGGATCAAGAAGAAATATCAAATATCTCTAATGCTTTTGATGTCATTATTGCAAGTGACTGGTAAGTCTAATTTTTCTAAAGTGTTAGGTTGCTACAATGTATGTCTTGTCTTACCGCTTTCAATAATTTTATAGAGTGAGGAAAATCATCAAATGTGAATCAGGTGATTTTTCCTTCATTGTTTGAAATTGTTTCCCAAGTGCTTTCTGATGCCCAGTGACAAAGACAAGGGTTTGAGTTTCTGATGCTGGGCGTTAGTCATTTATGGGTCCAACCTTTTGAGCGTACACGGTACTCAGCCTCAAATCTATCTGGCAGATGCCTCTTTCCATTGTACATGTTAAGTTTTATATTTGAGTTTGTGAGGTGATTGGGTAAGAATTTTTTGTTGCTTACATTTTTTACTAACCCAGATATGTCTAAGGGTGAGTTTGGTTCAGCTTTTTGTAAAAGTGCATAATGAAAAAGTGGAGTTTTCAAAAAGTGCATAATGAAAAAGTGGAGTTTCAAAAAGCTAAGTGTTTGGTAAAATCTGTTAAAAAATGCTTTTTGAAAAAGCCGAGTGTTTGGCTAGCACTTATAAAAGTGGCAGTTTAAGGGATAAATTACCAAAAAGGACAATGTATATTGTGAGGTAAGAATTTGTGAATTCCACCCACATCTGATTGTTATCCGACCGCGGTGCCAGACGCGATGCGGTTTTTGTCCTCTTCGGCCGAGTGTAGGCAGGCCAAGGGGGGTTTCATAGTCTCGGCCCTAGGACCCAGAGTCCCACATCTGAAGGAGGAGCGCCCCATTCGTGCTTTATATGCCTCTGAGGCTTGCATGAGTGTACCATTACTAGGCCTCGGAGGCTTAGTAATGCTACAGCCAATGTTGCTGTTGGTTTTGCACTCTTCATGTATGTCCTTACCCCTATATCATATTGGCTCAACATCTACGAGGCCAAGACGTTCCCTATATTCTCAGATGGGCTATTCACGTCTACTGGCCAAAAATATAATGTTTCAGCTATAATAGATCCCAACTTCAGCTTTGACAATGAGGCATATGACCGTAAAGGCCCTCTCTATATGAGCACCTTCTTTGCTATAACTTATGGTTTCAATTTTGCCTGCCTTTCTGCCACTATTGTTCATGTGCTCCTCTTCCATGGAAGGTAAACACACTTCTCTACTTGAATTGTTTGTTTGAAATTTGCAATGAATCGTTTCCTGATTGCTGTTAGATGTGGGTAACTTAGAATATCCCTGTAATTGTATCTTCTATAGGAAATGGAGACTTGGATGAATTAAATAGGCAATTTTTCATGTAGGACAAAAGAATATAAAATAGATATTGTTTTGCTAGAGCGTCTGACCACATGCCTCTCTGTGTTTGTACATGTATGTGCAATATGGAGTAGCCCTCTTTAAATTGAAAATGATTAAGTCAATACCTATATATATATATATATATATATCACATAACTATCTTCAGGAGAAGTGCATAAGTATGTCATTTTAAGCACCTTTAATTATAAAATCTAGTCCTCACAAAAAGTAAATTTGAAGGTTTTTGCTTGTAACTCAAACATCTCAAATTTGTACATCAAGCTTGTGCAGTCAAAGAAAGGCAACCAGGCAGGGGTGAACTAGCTTATAGCCTTGTACATTGTATTATATCAATAAGTCACTCATACTTTCAACGTTGTAGTGAAATATGGCAGCTAAGTAAGTCTGCCCTCCAAGAGAAGAAGATGGATGTGCACACAAAGCTCATGAGAAAATATAAGCAAGTTCCTCAATGGTGGTTTATGTGCCTACTTGTGGTTAACATTGTGGCAACCATATTTGCCTGCAAGTACTACATTGATCAGCTTCAATTACCATGGTGGGGCATCTTGCTAGCATGCAGTCTTGCCTTATTTTTTACTCTTCCTGTTGGAGTCATCACTGCCACAACAAATCAGGTATGTCTCTGCACTATATTACAAATTTTGCATTAAGTTTTATCAATGTGCAGTAAATTCTTCCACAATATGCACATTTGACTATAAATTTGGGGTTTTTTTTTCTAGTTTTCTATCTTTCTATGCACTCACTATAATCAATTCTAGCTGAAGTTCATGTAAAACCTAAAATGGCATCGATTTATTCATCCTATATGTCGATTTTAAATTTAACCAGCATTGTTTATCAACTTGTGCATTGAGTACTACATCTACTACATGCAGGTATTAGTCTTCTTACTTCTAACATGAGTAAATCTTTCTCTCGTGAGCAGATGCCAACCTTAAATGTAATCACCGAGCATATTATTGGGTATTTGTATCCAGGATATCCTGTTGCCAACATGTGCTTCAAAGTTTATGGCTACATAAGTATGAAACAGGGGATCACCTTTTTGCAAGACTTCAAGCTTGGTCATTACATGAAGATTCCTCCAAGAGCAATGTTCATGGCACAGGTTTGTATCTTATGCATTCCTTTTCACAACTAAAAATATTATGGAAATGAATTTTTCAAGTTCAGTTTTAATAAAATGATAATAATATATTAATTTATTACCGTCCCTTGATTTCCATAGCAATGATTCTTTTCAGGTGGCCGGTACCATTGTAGCAGCACTTGTGCATTTGGGAACAGCATGGTGGCTAATGGACACAATTCCAAACATATGTGACAGGGCATTGCTTCCAATAGGCAGCCCATGGACTTGCCCTGGTGATCATGTATTCTATGATGCTTCTGTCATTTGGGGTCTGATTGGGCCTAAAAGAATTTTTGGAGATCTTGGCTACTACTCTGCCATCAACTGGTTTTTCTTAGCTGGTGCTATAGCTCCTGTCCTAGTTTGGCTGGCACACAAAGCCTTACCAGACAGGCAATGGATTAGACTTATCACTCTTCCTGTGCTGTTAGGGGGAATGATCAACATGCCTCCAGCCACATCTGTCAACTACATCAGTTGGATTCTTATTGGATTTGCCTCGGGCTTTATTGCTTACAGGTACTATCGTGGTTGGTGGAGTCGTCACAATTATGTGCTCTCTGGGGCACTTGATGCTGGATTAGCCTTCATGGGAGTACTATTGTACTTGTGTTTGGGGATGGAGCATGTTAACCTCAATTGGTGGGGTAGTGACTCCGATGGATGTCCATTGGCTTCATGTCCAACAGCGCAAGGAGTTGTAGTTGAAGGCTGCCCGGTTTTCTAAGCAAAACATTAGGATTAGTTATATGTTGATTAGGGGGAAAAAGAAAAGGTATTGTATTTATTTACTCTTTACTATTCTTCATAGATATATATTTGTAAAGAAACTGTATATTAGTGATATGAGTTAATAAGTTTTTACTAGTTCTCATTTGGCCTACCATTAACATCAAGTGTCAAATTTTTTATCAAATTTGTTGTCTTTGTAGACTTTTTCTAGCAATATTGGAAATATTGTACTGTTTACCAATACGAAAATTCTTTCATTATGGTGCTCTCTTATAGGTTAATAGCTATTACCTAGTGAGTTGTTAACCAAATGGTCCAAACAATTGTGATTGATTTGAAGAAATGCCTTATGCTAGTTCTTGGGACCATGATCTTGCTCTCCTATTCAAAATACTAAATGTACAGGGTGGGACTCCGGGCCCATTGGGCCTTGGCCTGAACATTCTCAAAGACCAAAACTAAACCCAAACCTCATAACAAGCCCATGTCTAGTTGATTATGACTTGCTTAAGAGTGTGTTTGCTTGAAACTTCTCATGTCCCTAGCAATTCGGTATTGCCTTGGGGAGTATCGCTGCCAGGCAATTTTTTGGAGTTGGAAATCAGTTCCAATGCCATTACCACTATTTCCAATGGGGCATATTCCTTGTCAGGAATAATCACATTGGACCCTACCCACACAAGTGAGACCAGAGTGTAATCATGGAACCTCTACCAACCTCAAGCTATAAAAGCCCATGTCCGGTCCATTATGACTTGCTCGGGAGTGTGTTTGCTCGGAACTTCTCACGTCCCTAGCAGCTCGGTATTGCCTTGGGGAGTATCGTTGTTGGGTGATCTTTTGGAGTCGAAAATTAGTTTCAATGCCATTTCCACTGTTTCCAATGGGGCATATTCCTTGTCAAGAATAATCACATTGGACCCTACCCACACGAGTGAAACTAGATTGTAATCATGAAACTTCCACCAACTTCAAGCTATAAATAGCAGAATTTGGTGAAGAGTAGAGGGGGGGCAATTCTGAAGAGAAAAAAGGGAGTAAAAGAGAGAGATAGAGCAAGTACCACCAAGAGGGAGAGCAACATAGAGAGGAAAGTAAGGGAGTTCGTGAGAGCTAAAGGGTGTCATTAGGTTGCATGGCAAGGAACTACCCTTAGTAGGAAACACTAAGCCCACTATACAAGTAAATTATGAGCCCAATTCTAAACCAGGTCCATTAAGTAGAATGGGGGTATGCATAATTGGCGTCGTCTGTGGGAATCTCCTACATAGCTGTGGTTCTGTCGAGATTCGTGTGGGGAAAATGTCCGAAAGACAATCAAGGAGTTACACTGAAAGTGGCTCTGGAAGACCTTCTCGAGGATCCAATTGGTGGGAAAGAAGGTAGAAGAGGCGTGAAGATAGAGAGTATGAGCAGGGGAAAGAGCAGTCTGGTTTTGGAGAAGTGTCGTTTCAAACACACCAGACATTATCAGGCGCCTCGGGGCATGAACGTTTTGACCAGAGGGACGAGGAACTTGAATGCTTGCGTAGATTGGTAAGGGATTTGGAGTTGGAGGCAAGGGGTAGGCATCAGAGAAGAGACTGCGAGGAGCGTGCAGAGGGGTCAGCTAGTGTGGGGGGTGGCTATGGAGAGACGTTTCATCAGTCCTGTTCCCATCGACACCGAGATCGGTCTTGGGAGTATGCAGACTGGGACTTAATTTCCCAGAAGGGGCGACGACCCCAGAATGTCGCCATGGTTGCCATGAGCCGAGCATTGCATAGAGCTGCTCAATCATCGTTCTCGGGAGATATTGAACGGGCACCGATGCCAAGCAGATTTACTAGACCTCTATTTAACTCTTATGACGGGAAAACAGATCCGGTAGAGCATGTAAGCTATTATATCTAGATGATGTCTTTGCACAGTTGGGATAGTGATTAGTCCCTAGGTCTAAGACCAAAAAAAAAAAAAAGAAGAGTTTGAGAAGTAGTTGAGGAGAAAGGCTCAGTCGGGGAGGAAGAGACATGTGAGAGAGGTAAAAGTGAGCTACGCATTAATTACTTTTACCTACTAGCATCCATTCAACCTTAAATGATAAAAGACCGTCTAAACAGTAAACCAGTCTTTAACAGGCCTACTAATGCACTAAACACGAGCAAAGAGATATCTGATGGGACAATGACCCACTAGTACTGCCTATCCCCCAATCATGGGAAGCTACAAGAAGGGGACATACATGAAAAAAGAGAAAGATTTAACAAGTGAAGAAGGGAAAAGGGGAGTAATAACTGAATTGGAGCTTCCAAGGAAAGGGAGAAAGGGAGTTTTCATAAAAGGGAGGAAGCCATCTTTGTCATAGGAGTTCCTTATTTTGTCATAACAATAACTCAATTGTATTGTTCTCTTTTGTTTGTACTCATTGCAAGCAGGGATGGACCCAATTTAGGGCCTAGGGAACTCGTGTCCCCCTGACATTTTTTATTTATTTTTAAAAATTGTGTATATATTATGATTTAACCAGAATTTGGACCTAAAAGAAATTAGAACTTAGCCTTATCCCTTATAAATTAATCTTCCCCCACCCCCCTCCAAATCAAATGCTGGCCCAACCTAGTTCTTTATTTGCTCGAGTGCTCCTCTCTAAGTAGTAAGTCCCTAATTTCCCGCATCTTATTTTTTCATTAGGGGCCTGCACTGCATGAATTTTTTATTTAAAACTTTGTTTTATTATCATACTTTTACTTCATTTGATGTCATTATATATATATATATATATAAAGCAAACAAACAAATGACAACAACGATATACCATCGTTTTTGGGAAATGGGTTGGTTTTGTTTTAGTGCAATTCTTTGTTGTGTGCTTGGGTTTTATGTAAATTTTTAGGAACCAAATGACTTTAAAGTTGTTTGTATAAAAACCTAAAAAAACTATGTTTTTTCCCAAGTTCTTTCCTATGGAAGCCTTTTAGAATTGGAGGTTTTAATGGTGTCCAAGGGATGTGGGGCTTAAGCTGAACTAGAAATTACCCGTTAGGGTTACTCGTCTAACAATGCAAAAATCAACATCTTCATGTGCAAATATAAATAGTGACCTACATTATGTGCCTTAAATTTACATTATAGGTCCACATTAATAATCGAATTCATCCACATGGTTGTATTGACTATGATATATTTATTTATTTATTCATTTTCTCTTTAGAACCTAACTCTGTGTGATATGATATTTCTCTCTTTTCATACATGTATGTGATCGTTTTTTCTCATGATTGTGAATTTTTTATTTGTGATTGTGAGTCTGTGATTCAGACATTGTCTTAATGATTTTTTTTTATTTGTTACTCTCTCTCTCTCTCTCTCTCTCTCTCTCTCTCTCCATACATACATTTATATGATCTTTCTCACATACTATTTTAATGGCTCTGATTTGCTATAATAGTTATTGTAGGGTTAGGATTTGTAGCCCCAGCCCAAAACAATGAATTTGTAGAGAGTGGGTGAAAGAGCTAGGTTGATTATAAGATTGACAACAGTTAATCACAACCCCCAAGTGTGAACCAGCATAAACATACACGTAAAAAACGAAATGAATTGGTGTCCGAAGAGATATATTATTGATTGAATAGTGATTATAGTTCTTAGAGCTACAGTAAAGTCTTTCTCTTGCCCTTATTCTGATTTTTTCCGATCCCCCATTATCAAAGGCCTCTTCCTTTTATATAGCATCCTCCCCCCTCATCTCCATCGTCCACTTGTTCTTCATCTATGTACCCACTTGAATATATGTCACGTCAAGTTTTTAGCCTTCTGTGAGTGGTGGTAGCTGAGATTACACTGTTCAGGGGTCTTCTCCACATAAATGCGGTCAGAAAAGTAGTTGCAGTGCATTAAACACGGTGGTAGCAACTTTTCCCTTTAGATATTTCTTCGTTCTTATCATCTCCAAACATGCTTAGAGTTTATCCTCGTCGTTGGAACTGTTAGGAAGATCATTCGGACATTCCAAACGTTTGATTGATCAAGACTATTCGTATCCGAGGAGAAAGACCTCTTCGGACCACTGGTGACCTCTTCGGAATGCATTCCTCATTCACTTCCAGGTATGTTTCTTCTACATGGGCTCCTTCTCAAACATTTTCGTCTCTTCGGACACACAATAATCTTCAAATAGGGCCCTAGGCCCAATACGTAAGGTTGGACTTTCACCCCCCATAATAGCCCCTCAAAATTTTAGTTTTTCCCTCACGTTCAAGGAGAAAAAATAGGATTTTGACTTGTCACGAAATAAAAATTTGAAAAAGCACAAACATTTGGACTTACACGCGTGTGGGCATAGGTGCAGGTGCTTCATTAATGCTACTGTCATTTCAGTATTCCCAAAGTGCTATTAATTACCCCAGGCGGCATTTTGTCTCTGGTATCCAACGGTGGACTATTGATCCAACGGACGTGATTCTTCCTCAGAATTTGGGCGGGATGACTCCTGCCCCTTCCCTTGCCCCCATATAAAGCCTCAGAAGAGGTTATTTCTTCTTTACTTTGCAAATTCTCAGACCACCCAGTAAACTCAAGCGCTCGAATCCACCAAGTTCTTCCAATCATCAATCCTAGTCCTTCCCAGAGTCTGTAAGAATCCTTCTACGAGTTCGAAGATCGTTCTCCGGTTTAGTTTGCGTAAGTTTCAACATCTCTAAACCCTCCATCTTCTTCTCGGCCAGTATTCTTGGCCTTCAAACTCTTATTTGCCAGTTATTGCTCTGCGCCCTTCTCTAGTTAGCCAAAAATGGGTAGATTCAAGGATCTTGTCGATAATCCCACCTTAATAGAGGAATTTAAGGAGACCTACGGCATACCACAGGGGGTAAATCTGAGGTATTGTCCTCCGGAGCGGATATTAACCAACCGAGGAGAGGGGGAAGCCGTAATCCCCATGATAGTGTTCATAAAAGGAGGAATGACTTTTCCTATGGGTTCTGTCACCAAAAACTATCTTTGCAACCACAGGCTTTCTCCTGAGCAGTGCGCGCTCAATCTCTTAAGGATCCTAGGAGCCATTGACACCCGAACTTTCATCTAGGATTAGGACTTACCTGGCGTGACGTGGTACATATGTACGAGTGTCATAGCTAGAAGAGAGCGGGATACTATCTTAAATCCTGGTCTGACGTCGTTAGGCTCGTCTCCTGCCTTCCCAAGTCCAATAAAGGGATGAAAGACGACTATCTGATCGTCTTGAGCGCGTGGCATGACGGTCTTCATTGCCCGACCCAACCAGGAGAGCCAGGTGGGACCTTCTAGACCTAGATTTCCTAACAATAGATTTAGGATCTTCGGTTTTTTTTTTTTTTTTTTTTTTTTTTGTGTGGTGTTAACAGATAAAAATCACGTTTCTCCTCGGCTCAACCTCACAAACGTTCCCGCGCTTAATTACTTACTCCGATCGAAAATTTTCGTGAGTGAAGACGGGCAGCTCCGATCTGTTCCCCTCATTCTTGGTTACACGCCTAAATCAAAGGATTTTCAGCCGGTCGGCAATGCTATTACTCAAGGGGACTATCGTCTCAAACGGATAGACGTCGGTCAGCTTAATTTTTTAGCACCGTACGATCTTGCGCCCGTGCCACATCCAAATCCTCAGGGTGTGCCATTGCTCCTCCAGCCAATTCAGCAGGCTCCCCCTGAACCAGTAGTAGCAAGTGAAGGAGTTACTTCTTCGACCTTTTCACTTAAAGAGCAGATAGACAATTTTAGATTTGAGGAAGGGGCTTCAGAAAGGGGGCCAGTGATACAAGTTTCGGGAACCGAGGAGGAACCTGACAGGTAGTCTAGTGCTTGCCTCCTATTTTAATAACTGCTCTTCCAGAAGACTTTTTGGAGGAAGAAGAAGACATGTCAAACCTGAGGGATTTGATGAAGAACAGAGGCAAAAAAATCGAGCCGAAAGGGACTGGTACGTCCCATCCAACTGTGAGTCTTCCTCCACCACCCCTTCAGGCTCCTGATCTCGGCTTGAAGCCATTGCCGGATCTGAAAAAGAAAAGGCCCCTCGTTGATACGGACGAAGGGGAAGTGGTTCCTCCAAAAGGGACCAAGCAGCAAAAAGTGGTGAAAGACCACCTGAGCAAGAGGGTCTCATCTACTAAGAGCCGAGATGACCCTCTTGTTGGTGACGTGCGTCGAAGGCCTCGCACATGGTCCCCTAAGTTGGAATTGGACGACGCTCCCATTCCTTGGGATACCTCCCTCAGAAACTACAATGGGGGGAAAACAGGTGTCGTTGCTGAGGCCTTGGAGCAACCACTGCTCCTCCCCCGAGACATGGATTCTTACAGGCGCTTCAGCTAGTATGAACTCTTCTTGTCCCTAAAAAGGGATTTAGCCATGATAAGTGAGTTAATCCATCTTTTCAGTTTAGGATGTTGACTTTTTTCTGTTTGTTTTATGTTGACTTTTTCATTCTGCTATGCAGATTACCCAGCAAGTCTTTGTGGCGGAAGAGTGGAACAAAAAGACATATATTGAAGCCCAAGCAGAGGCCCACTCTTGATCCAAGGCAGAAAAGTCTTTGGGCAGTCTGAAGGAAGAATATTTTCAACTGTCTGAGCAATTCAAAGAGATTACCAAGCAAAGGAATAGTCTTGATGTGGGTCTGAAAAATGCTGAGAAGCAGGCCGAAGACCAACACCAGCTGCTGAATGTAACCGAAATCAATCTGGCAACAGAGAAGACACTGGTGAAGGATCTTCGAGCTGAACTTCAGAAAGCCAAGGAGACTGCCAAACTAGCTCAGAAGGATGCTCAGCTGGCCAAGGAGGCAGTCGAGGCTGAAAGAAAAGCAGCATATCAGCTGGGGGTGGATGAGACCCAAGTCAACCTTACTGAGCAGTTTACCTTGGTCAGCCAACACTACTGCGATATAACTTGGGGGAAAGCAATGGATGCTACTGGGGTCCCTGCGGACTCAAACTTGAGACTGCCTGGGAGCATATATTACGATCCGAAAATTCGTGAAATCCCAGAAGCTCCGGAGCAGCCCCCAGTTAGCCAGACCCCTCTTGCTCCTACTGAAGCACCCAGAGAGTTTGAGGGTACTCAGGAAAAGGATAAAGAACAAGTCCCAGATGTTGCTGCTACCCAGCCCAGTCAGACAGTTGAGCCCTCAGCCACTCAGACAGAGACTTAAATATCTAAGAGTTTTTATTCAGTATTTGTATTGTTATATAGTTAGTTTCTTTTATGTAAGGACTTGCAAACCGTTCTATTTTGATCAATGAAATCTTTTCTCTTTTAGTGAAGTCCTTGTTGCTTGTATCATAAGGCTCACTATTATTGCAAATAACTATAACTTGTGATTATAGTAGTGTAGGTAAACTTAACCGTGATATCAGGCTGATAAAGCAAATAACTTAAATTAATACCGAAAAGAGTGGTTTATATAAGAATTATTAGTAAGTAATGAAAGCAATAAGTGATATGGAAGTTTCATAGGCCTTCTTGAAGGTATGCAAAGCATATTTTTAACTGAGGAGTCCTGTTGTGAGTTAGAGTCAAATACATCCAAGAATTTCAGGCATGATTCATTATAAAGTTAAATTTCAATAATAATAACTGTATGGAGGTGTTGACTAACCCATATCATCTGGTCCGAAAACTACAGGCATGCGAAGGAGTGCCAACTAACCCAAATCATCTAGTCCGAGGGCTACAGACATGATTGGATTTAAGTTTAAACACTTATGGAACTGTGAAGGAGTGTTAACTAACCCAAATCATCTGGTTCGATCACTACAGGCATGATTGGATTTAAGTTTAAACACTTAGAGAACCTTGAACGAGTGCTAACTAACCCAAATCATCTGGTTTAAGGACTACATGCATGATTGGATTTAAGTTTAAACACTTAGAGAACCTTGAATGAATGTTAACTAACCCAAATCATCTGGTCCGAGGATTACAGGCATGATTGGATTTAAGTTTAAACATTTAGAGAATCGTGAACGAGTGTTAACTAACCCAAATCATCTGGTCCGAGGACTACAGGCATGATTGGATTTAAGTTTAAATACTTATGGAACTGTGAAGGAGTGTTAACTAACCCAAATCATCTGGTTCGAGGACTATAGACATGATTGGATTTAAGTTTAAACACTTAGAGAACCGTGAACGAGTGTTAACTAACCCAAATCATCTGGTCTGAGGACTATAAGCATGATTGGATTTAAGTTTAGACACTTATGAAACTGTGAAGGAGTGTTAACTAACCAAAATCATCTGGTCCGAGGACTACAGGCATGATTGGATTTAAGTTTAAACACTTAGAGAACCTTTTAGATGACGAATTGGCATGTTGATTGAAGAGAAGATTCGATTAATAATAGTACCTTTTGAGGTTATTTACATTCCAAGGGCGTGGTATCACATGACTATCTAGGTCTTTTATGAAATACGCCCCAATGCCAACCTCTGAAGTAATATGATATGACCCTTCCCAATTGGGTCCTAACTTTCCCCAAGCTGGGTTCTTTGCAGTGCTGACAACTTTCCTCAGCACCAAATCACCAGGTTCTAGAGGCCTTAGCCTTATGTTGGCATCATAGCCCTGCTTGAGCTTTTGTTGGTAATGTGCCAGTCGGACCATTGCATTTTCCCTCCTTTCATCAATCAGGTCCAAACTCTTCTCTAACTACTCATTGTTGCCGGTCGGACTTAATGAACTAGTTCTCAGTGTTGGGAACCCAGTTTCCAAAGGTATGACAGTTTCAGCCCCATAGGTCATTGAGAAGGGGGTCTCTCCAGTAGATCTACGAGGCGTAGTTCTGTGAGCCCAAAGTACGTGTGGCAATTCTTCCACCCACTTGCCCTTCGCATCGTCTAACCTTTTCTTTAAGCCATTTACTATAACCTTGTTAACAGCTTCTGCTTGCCCATTACCCTGGGGATAAACAGGAGTGGAGTATCTGTTTATGATTCCCAGTTCGCTACAATAATTCCCGAATGCTTTGCTATCAAACTGTAGGCCGTTATCCGAAATGAGAGTATGAGGAATCTTAAATTGAGTGAAAATATTCTTCCACACAAATTTCTATACATCCACGTCTCTGATGTTGGCCAGAGGTTGAGCCTCGACCCATTTAGTGAAATAGTCTGTGCCGACCATAATGTATTTCCTGTTTCCTGCAGCCTTAGGGAATGGTCCCACGATATCTAAGCCCCATTGGGCGAAAGGCCATGAGCTGGATAGTGGATTAAGAGTTCCCCCTGGTTGATGAATGTTTGGGTCAAATCGCTGACATTGATCGCACTTTTTAACATATTCGTGGGCTTCTTTTTGCATATTCGGCCACCAATAACCTTGAGTAATGGCTCGGTGAGCCAAGGACCTACCTCCAGTGTGGCTCCCACAGATTCCTTCGTGCAATTCCTCTAGTAGCAACTCAGCTACTTCAGGATGCATGCATAACAAGTACGGTCCTGAATAGGAGCGTTTGTATAGTTTCTGGTCTTCGGATAGTTAGAATCTGGTCACCTTCTTCCGAATTTTGTCAGCTTCCCTCCTTTCTTCAGGCAAAATATCTTCTTTCAAGAATTTAATTATATGATCTATCCAGCAGAGCCCGGTCCTGACTTGGTGAACTTGGACTACCTCTTTTCTTGCCTCGGTAGGCCCATGTAAGTCCTCGATGAGGATAATTCTCGGCAAATTTTGCGCCGAAGAGGTAGCGAGTGTGGCCAAAGAATCAGCATGAGCGTTACCACTTCTGGGGATGTGTAGCAAACTGAAAGATTTGAACTCTGATTGTAGACATTTAACTCGACTCAAGTATCCCTGCATTCTTTCATCCTTCACCTCAAACTCACTTTATACTTGACCCAGGACTAACTTTGAGTCCGAGAACAACTCCACTGTCTTTCCTCCCATTCTTCGAACCATAGCCATTCCCATCAGTAGGGCTTCATACTCCGCCTCATTATTTGTTGCCAAGAAATCCAGCCTTAACGACTTTTCAATGATGATTCTTTCGGGGGATATCAACACTAGCCCCACTCCAGAACCTTTTTGGTTCGCTGTGCCATCCACGTACACTTCCCAATGAGAGTGGCCTTGTTGAGAAATCATGCCAACCGATTTTTCATCCATGTCCGATGTTAGCGTTACTTCTTCTAATTGGGGCTCCATGAACTCGGCTACCAAATCCGCAAGTACCTGGCCCTTGACCGATGTGCAAGGCATGTATTTAATATCGAAAGCCCCCAAGATCGTACCCCACTTAGGAATCCTTCCAGTGTAGTCAGCACTTCGGAGTATAGCCCTGAGTGGGAGCTGAGTGAGGACAATCACCGTATGGGCCTGGAAATAATGAGGTAGCTTTCGTGTACCAAGCACTACTGCTAAGATAGCCTTCTCCAATGGCAAATAACGGATCTCGGCTTCATGCAGTGACTTACTTACGTAATAAACTGGTCTTTACACACCACAATCTGCTCGTATCAACATCAAGCTCACAGCATAGGGAGCTACAGTAATGTAGGCAAACAAGAGTTCATCTGGCTCAGGACTGGACATGATTGGTGGCCGAGCTAGATAATCTTTAAGCTGCTGAAAGGCCACAGCACATTCTTCAGTCCACTCGAATCCCTTTCACTTGTTGATGAGAGAGAAAAAGGGCTGACACCTGTTTGCTGATCGAGAGATAAATCGATTCAGGGCAGCAGTCATTCCAGTCAGTTTCTGAACTTCCTTGGGATTCCGAGGAACTTGTAAATTGTTGATGGCCTTTATCTAGTTGGGGTTAACCTCAATTCCTCTGTGAGTCACCATGTACCCCAAAAACTTGCCTGACCCCACACCGAATGAGCACTTGGAAGCGTTTAGGCGAAACTTGTACTTCCTAAGAACTTCAAAGGTACTTTCAAGGTCCTTCACATGTTCGGCAACAATCTTGCTCTTCACCACCATGTCATCTATGTAAATTTCAATATTTTTACCTATCTGTGGTTCAAACATCCTCGTCATCATTCTTTGATAGGTAGATCCCGCATTTTTCAGACCAAATGACATCACCTTATAGTGGTAATTACCAATAGCGGTGACAAAAGTAGGCTTCTCTTGATCCTTCAGGGCTAGTGGTATCTGATGGTAACCTTAGAAGGCATCCAAGAAACTCATTCGAGGATGGCCAACAGTGGCATCCACAAGCTGATCAATTTTTGGCATGGGGAATGGATCCTTAGGACAAGCCTTATTTAAGTCAATGAAGTCTACACAGACTCGCCATTTCCCGTTTTTCTTTTTCACCACCACAGTATTCGCTAACCACTCCGGGTAAAAAACTTCTTTAATAGCTCCAGCTTGTTTGAGCTTTGTTACCTCTTCTCTCACTGCATTTGCATGTTCCTTAGATGGGCGCCGAGGAGGCTGCTTCTTGGAGATAATTAATGGGTTGACTTTAAGATGGTGGCAAATGAATTGGGGATCCACTCCTAGGGCTTCGTAAGCATTCCAGGCAAACACGTCAAGATTCCTCTTGAGGAACTCTATTAGCTCTTCCTTCTCCTGAAGAGGCAGCTGAGATCCGACTTGAAAGAACTTTTCAGGATCGTCTCCAATAACAACTTTCACTAAATCTTCGCATCGAGCGCCCTCGTCTAGATCTTCGACGGGCAATACCCGAGACTTTAACTGCTATAAATCCCTTTCGGCCTTAGATGAGAACTCAGCTTCGAGTTCATGTTGGATGGCAGCCACTAAGCATTGTCTGGTTGCAGACTGATCACCCCAAATTTTACAAACTTGTCCTTCAGATGAATACTTAACTTTCTGATGCAGGGTAGAGGAAATAGCCCTTAGTGTATGAAGCTAAGGCCTGGCTACAATTGTCATATAAGGGGAATACACATCCACAACTATGAAATCCACCTCTACTACCTCTGAACCGGTCTACACGGGTAATCGTATCTGGCCCTTTGGGGCGACAACCCTTCCTTCGAAATTTACGAAGGGGGAATCGTATGGTGTTAAGTCTTGAGGCTTTAGGTTTAGCCCCTTGTAAAGATCAGGATACATTATCTCTACAGCACTACCTTGGTCAACCATTACCCTCTTCACATCATACCCTCCAATTCTGAGGGTAGTGACTAACGCATCATCATGTGGTTAGATGGTTCCAATCTTTTCTTCATCCGAGAACCCTAAAATCGGTTGGGCATCCGATTTAGCTCTCTTCGGACCTTGGCCAAAGTCCCCTGTGGGTAACCGGGCGACTAACATAACCTTGGATGGCCAGGATCCTGTTCTCCCTGGTGCTGCGAAGATGACATTAATAGTTCCCAATGGAGGCTTTGAAGGGTCATCTCTTCGGGGCTCTGAGCTCATCTGACCTCCTCGGCCGCTGGAGTGGTGTAGGAGGTGCTTCAATTTACCTTCGCGGACTAACTGGTCCAAATGATCCCACAAGCTTCTGCAATCCTCAGTGGTATGCCCATGGTCTTGGTGGTATTGGCAATAGAGATTATGATTATACCTCTCAAGGTTCCCCACCATCTTATTCGGCCACCTGAAGAATGGTTCATTCTTGACCTTCTCCAAAACTTGGTGTACTGGCTTTTTGAATACAGTGTTGACTGCTTGAGGATTCGTTGATCTTGATTGTCCAGCAAAATCTCTCCGCGGCTTATGATTATTGTAACGGTCCGACCTGAAATCCCTCCTCTCCTGGGGGATAACCTTATCCTTTCCCTTCCCTTGCTGTTGATCCTCCTCAACTCTTTTATATTTTTCAATGCGGTTCATGAGTTGACGCATGTTAGTAACTGGCTTACCAGTTAAGGATTTCCTTAAACCATGATCAGTGGGAAGACCAAGCTTAAACATGCTAAGGGCCATTCCATCAAAATTGCCCTCCATATCATTAAACATCTCCCAGTATTTATCTGAATACGTCTTCAAGCCTCGCCCTCTTGCATGCTCAAGGATAGCAGTGAGGACAAGGGCCTTGCCACTTTTCAGCAGGTGACAAAACGGGAGCCAAAGGCTTGAGTGAGCTCTTTGAAGGAATTAATGGAGTTTGCCTCCAGGCTGTCAAACCACCTCATTGCAACCGGTCCAAGGCTGGAGGGAAAGACCTTGCACATTAGAGCTTCATCTCTGGAGTGGACAGCGATCCTTTGATTAAAGTGGCTCACATGTTCCACAGGGTCCGTCTTACCATTATAGATGGTGAACGTCGGCTGGTTGAAACGCCGAGGAAGTCTCGCTTCTTCGATCATACGTGTAAAAGGTGACCTAGAGATTTGATTCAAAGCTCTGCTCATAGCATCATTCTTTACGCCTCCACGTGATGGGCTTCGAGGTTGCCTCTTGTGATGATGCTCTTCTTCGTAGGAAAAGGATTCACTAACTGGTGCTCGAGATTTCTGTTTGTAAGTGACGTCCTGTTCGTCATCGGAATCTTCATCAGAGTACGAAGAGATTCGTTTCCTCTTTGAATGGCACAGCTCCCTTTTTAGTTTTTCAATTTATAGTTGCAAATTCTGGTTCTTATCTGCATGAGACACGTGACTTCCGCCATGTGACTGGCTTCGATCAGTATGCGTAGTGTGCACACTACCTTCACGATCTTGTCTCTGCTTCAAATTGAGAAAAGGGTCTACGTGTTGGGACGCCTTGGATTCTACTAGTTGTTGCCCTGGTTCAGCCATTATCAACTGTTGCTCCCACTTTCGCTCAAACTCTTCCCACAGACGGCGCCAATTATAGGGTTAGGATTTGTAACCCCAGCCCAAAACAATGAATTTGTAGAAAGTGGGTGAAAGAGCTAGGTTGATTATGAGATTGACAACAGTTAACCACAACCCCCAAGTGTGAACCATCATAAACATACACGTAAAAAACGAAATGAATTGGTGTCCGAAGAGATATATTATTAATTGAACAGTGATTATAGTTCTTAGAGCTACAATAAAGTCTTTCTCTTATCCTTATTCTGATTTTTTCCGATCCTCCATTATCAGAGGCCTCTTCCCTTTATATAGCATCCTCCCCTCTCATCTCCATCGTCCACTTGTTCTTCATCTATGTACCCACATGAATATATGTCACGTCAAGTACCTTTTTTAGCCCTCTATGAGTAGTGGTAGCTGAGATTACACTGTTCAGGGGTCTTCTCCACATAAATGCGGTCAGAAAAGTAGCTGCATTGTATTAAATACGATGGTAGTAGCTTTTCCCTTTAGATATTTCTTCATTCTTATCATCTCCAGACATGCTCAGAGTTTATCCTCGTCGTTAGAACTGTTAGGAAGATCATTCAGACCTTCCAAACGTTTGATTGATCAAGACTATTCGTATCTGAGGAGAAAGACCTCTTCGGACCACTGGTGACCTCTTCGGAATGCATTCCTCATTCACTTCCAGGTATGTTTCTTCCACATGGGCTCCTTCTTAAACATTTTCCTCTCTTCGGACACACAATAATCTTCAAATAGGGCCCTAGGCCCAATACGTAAGGTTGGGCTTTCACCCCCCACAGTTATATTAGTAAAGTTATTTCTTTGTCATTATTTTAATGGTAAGGTTTCTGTCCAAACTAGTTTGGAGAGAAACTTTTCAAACTTCTCCTATATTTTTTTTATTCGATGTGAATTTTGAAAATCTAACTGTTAGATGTCATGTTCTTTATGTTCTTAACACAAATGCAAAATTTCGTTCAATTCGGATGTTATTTATTATTCAATCAACAAAATTATTTTTTATGCATAATTTTAGATTACAAAAACTTAAAATTCAAACATTTAATTGATAACATATATATTGATCTTTGATGTTTTTGAAATTTTGTAAGCATGAAGGATATATATAATAAGAACATGCAATCCAATAGTTAGATTTTCAAAATTCACATATAATAAAAAGATAGAGGATAAATTTGAAGGGTTTTTTCTCCAAACTAGTTTGAAGAAAAACATTTTCATATTTTAAAAGGAGAAGTGGGAGAGGACATTTTGGAGCATATGATTAGTTAATACTGGTTGGCAGGCTAGCAAAGCAATGGGTGTGAGTGTGCACCATGTGTTTGCATAATTTATAAAGTTAGGTGACATTTGTCTATTAATTTAAAATTTGTTATCAAAGAAAGACAAAGACAGAATGAGAATCTCATAATGAGATAAAAATGTGCAACAAACTTAACATAATAAAAATATCACACACGCTAAAGTGTTAGAATTGATCATTTTGGGAACAAGTATATTAATGAAGAGAAAAATTAATGGATGCCCTAAAAACATTAGTTTAGAGTATATTTTCACAAATTTTTATGGGAAAATAAAAGAAGGGAAATGCTAACGAGTGCCCTAAGGCACTAGTTAATAATCTATTTAAAGAAAGTTTTTATGAAAAATGAAAAAAAAATAATTAATATTTTGACAGTTTTTTTCATTTCCCATAAAAGTGGTATCAAAACTTTCCTAAAATAGATTATTAACGAGTGCCCTAAGGGCACTCGTTAGCATGATCCATAAAAGAAAAATTAATTTTTTGACAGCTTTTTATATGTCTTATAAAAGTGATGTCAAAACTTTCTTTAAATGATTTATTAAAAAATGCCCTAAGTGCACTCATTAATATAACTTTTAATTAATTTTGAACTATTAAATTTAGCTGGTCAGGCCGTCAGGGTTACTAAGTATTAGTGCTAGACGTAATAAAATGAGAACAAAGAAATTAAAAAATTAAAAAACAATAAATTTATAAAGTGAGAAGTATACAGCATGAGTTTTTGAGACATGCTCCGACACCCCTCACTCAAAATCCTGATTTTTCCGTACAAATATCTATCTCTCTATGTGTTCAAATCAATGCTCAATTGATTACTAATATAAAAAATAAAGATTTTTAATTATTAACTTATGTCCTTAAGACATATATTAGTAAACAATTTTAAGAAATTTTTATGATAAAATGAAAAAATGGCTAACTTTTTTACTTTTTCTTTTTTAGTTTTTCATAAATAATTTTTTAAAATAAATTATTAAGGATGTACACGTATGACTGATGGTACATAAAGAGATAGCAAAGTAAGTATAGAAGTAAATGGCTGGTAGGTTGATAGAGACGAACCAGGACGGTGAGTTTTCACATTGTGTTGCCTCAAAAATTAAGTGAAAAAGAGGTAATCTACAAAAGACTGCAATCTGCATGTATGTTTGCATATTATTAAAGTAATAACGAGAGAGTTGCCTTGTATATAGCCATAGTCTAATAGCCCTTCCTTTTTTTTCTTCTTCTTTTTTTTAATAAATAATTTCATAGCTAAGCAGCCATTTTTTTACTTTGTAATTTTTCAATTAGGGTTGTATTAATGGCCATCATAAAATGCCCATTAATAGCGAGCTAGTATACCCTGTACTCGGCATATATGCCCGGTACAAGATGTAAAAATCGGTTAATAGCAACTTTTTAACCTTTGTTTTTTTATAGTTTTTTTATTTTATTTTATAGCTTTATGATGAAGCTAAAGTCGTCAGCTGTTAGTCGTCAGTCGTTCAGGTCATCCAAATAGCCCCGGTGCAACCTGTAAGAACATAAGAGAAGACAACAATGATGGGTCACCGGTGAGGTGCTTGCCGGCAAGCCTCCGATGGTGAAGTTAGAATGAGAAAGAAAGAGAGTTGGAATATCTTTGGCTGGTAAGAATAACTCAATTTTTGTACTCTTTACCTTTTGTGGAGCATTGTATTTATAGGTCATCCTCATTCTAGCCGTTGGAGCCACCGTTAATGGTGGTGTACCGCACCTTGTACCCGAGCCCATTTGGGCCTAGGACTCTGATATGGAGATACGGCCCATAAACCTGATCCCTCTCTGCTCAGAAGCCCATCCCGAGCCCACACAAGCTGCGGGCCCAAGTTTTGCCATCTTGTCCTTGCTCAACAATGCTTTGTCGAGCAACGAAGAGAGCGAACATTCAAACACACCGTCCCTTTCTTGTTCGGCAGTGCCTTAGGGAACGTTGCTGTTGAGAATATCCGTAGAAGTGGAAACCAAGTTCTAAGGCCACTCACACCACACTCTACTCTCACCTAACCACCCACCTATGATCAATGATATTGGACCACCCATTGCACTAACCATGAAAATAATCATAGCCTCTTCACTAAATTTGAACTATAAATATGAGGAACTGAGGAACAGAAAGGGGTTGTTGAAACGTTCTAAAAGGAACAGAAAGAGAAAAAGAGATAAGAGGGAGAGAAAGCTTCATTGAGTTTCTGGGCCTGGAACCCCACCCATAGTAGGAAATCCAAAACCCACGTTACAAATAGATTGTGAGCCCAAGAGTGAACTGGCCCATTAAGTCCATTTTGGGTGCGCACAGGTGGTTTTAATTTTGGGTAACGTTTTTAGTATTCAATGTGGGGGAAATGGAATCTCTTGATACTTAATGCGTGCGTATAAGAGCTTCTGAGCTGTCACTTGGCTTCGTCAGAACTGTAACGGTTTTGGCAATAATGGTAGTATTTATTGCTCTACCCTCATCCTTAGTTGTGTCTGGACGAACATTTTCATCAAGTTTATCACTTTATGTCATATTTTTAATGTGGGACCAATTTTATAAAGAGAAAAAATATATTAAAATAATCTATAGGACTAGTTTTATGCCTTTTTTTTATATCTAATTTTTTTATTAAATAAGACTCATTTTAATACAATCTTAACAAGCACGGGCGCGGAGCTTGTTAACATTTGCCTTTACTTTTTACTTCTCATAAAATTTTTCTTAACTTCTTTTAATCAATACTTAAGGTTGAAAGTTACTTTTTACAATTATCAATCTCAATTATTTATAGTATTGTACTCGATCTCAATCCGACTTGACTCATTCCTATTTCTAATCCTAATCCGTCATTTACTCAATCAAACGGTCAGTATTTGAACACTGCATCAAGAATCACATAGCAGAAGACTGACAGTCAATTTTTTTTTTTTTTAATTTGATGGGGACAAGTAAATATTAATTCCACCTCAATTTTATAGATCGCGCTCATGGCTCACGGCCTGGGCTATTATTCTTAGAAGCCAGCTTTATAAATTTCATTAATTTTAGATACTGTTCCGCATAAAGTAAAAAGGGCTATTATTAAAAGTTAAAAAAGCCTCTTTTTCTTTTTTTGGGTCCAAGTTTTAGATTATGTGATACACAGTACTGTTTGAGCCAGACGGAGAGAGGGAGAGGGAGAGAGAAGATGAACAGTAACGAAGAAATCAAAGCTCCTCTCAGTAAGATTTTCATAATCTCTTTCCTCGTTTCAATTCACTTTTTTTTTTCTCTTGATATTTCCACCTCTCCAAACACTAAGCTAAGCTTCAAAATCTTTTCATTCATACACAGTCCAGAACTCTCGAGCATCAAATTCGGAAAATTCCACCGACAACGAGAAATCTCCGATCGAGCAAGTAGCTCTAACGGTTCCGACCACCGACGACCCTTCTCTCCCGTGCTTCACATTCCGAACATGGATTCTAGGGAGCCTAGCATGTGTGGTCCTCTCATTTCTCAACCAATTCTTCTGGTACCGCAAAGAGCCTCTCTCGCTAACATCGATCTCTGCTCAGATCGCGGTGGTCCCGTCGGACACCTCATGGCTTCGACGATAACGGAGCGAGTGTTCTTCAAGGGGCGAAAGTTCGAGTTCACGTTGAATCCAGGTCCTTTCAACGTGAAAGAGCACGTGCTGATTACTATCTTCGCAAACTCGGGCGCGGGTAACGTGTTCTCGATATACCTGGTTAACGCCGTGAAGTTGTTCTACAAGAAGGAGTTGACGTTCATGGTGGCGTTGGTCGTCGTTATAACGTCGCAGGTGATGGGTTTCGGGTGGGCCGGGTTGTTCCGGAGGTATTTGGTTGACCCGGCTGCCATGTGGTGGCCCCAAAATCTCGTCCAAGTCTCGCTCTTCAGGTATTATATATATTCATCATCGTTCCGATTTTTTTTTTTTTGGTTTACTTTAATCTAACAGTCTCCATGAACAAGTGGATATTTCGGCGTTGACTGTTGGGTTTCGCATCAGTCATACTCGGGTCTTTTTTTTCTTTTGGAAAATGAATATTACACTCAGTTCAAAAAAAAATTTAACTGAAAAAACCACGGAGAATAGTGGATTCACTCGTTAAATATGTATGGCAATTTGCACCCAAACCCATTTAGGCCTGGGACTCTAATACAAAGGTGCGGTCCATGAACCTGACCTCTTTCTATCCAAGAGCGCAACCCGAGCCCACGCAAACTGCGGGCCCACGTTTTTGCCACCTGATCATTGCTTGGTAAACATTTCCTGAGCAATGAAGAAGGAATGACGTCCGAGCACACCATCCCTTGCATACTCAGTAGTTTCTTTGGGAACGTCGCTACCGAGCATTTCTGCGGAAGTGAGAACCAAGTTCCAAGGCCATGCTTACTGTATTCCACTCCCACCTAACTACTCACTTATAATCAATGATATTGGACCTCCTATTGCACTAACCATGAGAGTAATCATGATCTCTCCACTAATCTTGAGTTATAAATATGTGAAGTTGGAGCAAGAAAAAGGGTTGTTGAAAACGATTGGAAGGAAGTAGGAAATATAGAGAGAGAAAGAGAGAGAATTTCATTGAGTTTTCGTGTCGAGAACCTCCCCACAGTAGGAAATCTAAAACTCACTTTACAAATAAGCTGTGAGTACAAGTGAGGTTAGACCCAACAGCCTTATTTTTGGTGCGCACAAAATATATAGTAGATTTTATCATAAATTTATGAGAAAAGTAATTAAAAATTTTACCTGATGCGGCCGGTCTGTGTAATCATTTTTTTTTTTACTGTATTTGTATGACTGATTAATATAATCTAGGGTTTTCTAAGATTATTTAAATCCACATGAGACTTGTCGGTTTATGTAAAACGAAATTGCACTTCAGACTTGCCGGTTTATACAAAGAAAATTCTAAAATTATTATAAATTTTAATTTACTCGCTGAACTGGAAACTGGAAAGCAATGCAAAAAAAAGGTAAAAACAAAATACTCCTATTAAAATACTAGACTATTGTACTTTTCTAGCTGGAAGAGAGACTCAGAGAGGGAGAGACACTAGTAAGTTTTTTTTTGGAATGGGCTCCTGTGGGTAAAAAGGTACTTGTACAGTTGTACTTTTTTTTTTTTTTTTGAGGGGGTTGTACAGTTGTACCTTATATAGTAAATAGTAATATGTAACAAATCTTTTGTTTTTTCTTTTTCTTTTTGATGTTATGTTCACTACCAGTAGGCAAGTTATACTTTGAGAGACTCTCTCTCTCTCTCTCTCTCTCTCTCTCTCTCTCTCTCTCTCTTTCTTTTATAAATTAAAATTTTTCATAATATTCTGCTAGAATGAGCGTGGTATAGCCTTATAGGAGACTTAAATGTTGCAAAAAAATTCATTATCAAACCCTTGGAATCTCCTTTTGCACCAAAGAATTGCTACTTTAAGTAGTCATGACTTACTACTGTTTAACTACTTGATCAAGCTATAACAACAAAGTTTAATTATGAGCATTTGCAGCAGTGGAGCTAAAAAGCTATAATGCTATTTTAGCTCCACCAATATGCCAAAAAAGCCTTGCAACAGTGGAGACAAACTTAAAATTTTTTGCTGATTTGCTACAGTGCACATCTATTTATAAATGTGCACTGTAGCAGACATTTAAAAAAAAAAAATTTTATTCAACCTCCGATTAAAATAATCTCACCGTGCTCTCTCATCAAGCTCTCATCTCCCAATCCACGCCATCGCCGTCCCAGCCCACACCGTCCCACGCCATCCCATCCCACGCCGATCAGCACTTTTTTTTTTTCCTGCTGTGGGCTGTGGTGTGGTGGTGGTGGTGGTGGTGGTGGTTGTGGTTGTAGTTGTGTGTGTGGATGTGATGTGTGGACTTGGTTGATTTTTTTTTTCTTTTGTTGTGGGCTGTGGTGGTGGTGGTGGTGGTGGTGGTGGTGGTTGTGGTTGTGGTTGTGGTTGTGTGTGGCTGTGATGTATAAGTGTAGTGAATATATTATTTTATTATAGTGAGATATTATTTTATTATAGTAGATATATTATTTTATTGTGATGTTTATATTATTTTATTGTGTTGAAAGCTAAAATAAATTCACTGCTACAGCATGTTTGTAGGTAAAATAGATAAAGTAACTTTTATTTGTGCTAAATAGCTAAAATTATAGATGTACTGTTGCAAATGCTCTTACTACTGTTACTATTGTACTATTACTCTACTGTTATAATTTTGTTAGTGTCATCGAATTAAAAAGCTTAATTATGAATTCACAGGGCACTACACGAGAAGGGAGAGAGGCCCAAGGGTGGATTAACACAGAACCAGTTTTTCCTCATTGCCTTTATTTGCAGCTTCGCTTACTATGTTTTTCCGGGTTACCTATTCCCAATGTTGACTTCCTTTTCCTGGATTTGCTGGATATTTCCTACTTCTGTTCTTGCCCAACAACTAGGTTCAGGGCTTCATGGTCTTGGAATTGGTGCTTTGGGGTTTGATTGGTCTAGTGTTTCCTCTTACCTTGGAAGCCCACTGGCCAGTCCATGGTTTGCTACAGCCAATGTTGCCGTTGGTTTTGCACTTGTCATGTATGTCATTATCCCCACAGCTTATTGGCTCAATATCTACAAGGCTAAGACCTTCCCCATATACTCAGATGGGCTATTCACTTCTACTGGCCAAAGCTATGATGTTTCAGCTATAATAGACCCCAACTTTCACATTGACATTGAGGCATACAACCGTGAAGGCACTCTCTATATGAGCACCTTCTTTGCTATAACTTATGGTACCAACTTCGCCTGCCTTGCTGCCACTATTGTTCATGTGTTTCTCTTCCATGGAAGGTCAGCCACATGTCTCTGCTTGAATAGTTCATTTGAAATTTGCAATGAATCGTTTCCTGATTGTTGTTAGGTGGGCTTCACTTAGTTGCTCAACATAGATTATGGATAATTTTTGGTCATATAATATCCTAAGACATGCACCTACTATGACTTTTAACTCTTTTGCCAATACTGACTATATGGTAAAGCTTTAGGATGTCTCTGTAATTATAGCATCCAAAGAAAATGGAGAGTTGGATGAATTCAAATGTTACTTTTCATATAAGACAACAATTTATAAGGCTGATGCTATTTTGCAATAGTGTCTGACTATATGCCTTTGTGTGCTTGTACATGTACATGCAATATGGAATGGCTCTCCTTAAATTGACAAGGATTTAGTTAGTACCTTCATGAGTATGTCATGTTAATCACCTTTCATTATGAAATTCAGTCCTCATAAAAAAAGTGAATTTGAAGTTTTCTGCTTGTATCTCAAACTCCTCTAATTTGTACATCAAGCCGGTGCAATCAAAAAGAGGCAACAAGGTCAGGGTGAACTAGGTTATAGCCTTATACATTGTATTTTATTCAGCAAATTACTCATACTTTCAAGGGTGTAGTGAAATATGGCAACTAAGCAAGTCTGCCCTCCAAGAGAAGAAGATGGATGTGCACTCAAAGCTCATGAGAAAATATAAGCAAGTTCCTCAATGGTGGTTCATGTGCCTACTTTTGGTTAACATTGTGGCTACCATATGTGCCTTCCAGTTCTACAATGATCAACTCCAATTGCCATGGTGGGGCATCTTGCTTGCATGCAGTCTTGCCTTATTTTTCACTCTTCCTGTTGGAGTCATCACTGCCACAACAAATCAGGTATGTCTCTGCACTATTATAATAATTCTACATATACATTTAATGGTATTCTGCCACAACCATATTCATATTTGAGTGGAGATTTGGGGCGTTTTTATTTTTCTTTTCACTCGCTATTATTAATTCTTGCTGGAGCTCATGGAAAAGTTACAATGGTGTCTATCTTTTCATCCTATATGTAAATTTTAAATTCAACAAGAATTGTTTTATTGCCTGTGCATGACCACTACATCTACATGAGCACTACATCTACTGCATGCAGTTATTAGTCTTCTAACTTTAACAGAAGTAAATCTTTCACTCATGAGCAGATGCCAACCTTGAATGTAATCACAGAGTATATTATCGGGTATTTGTATCCAGGATATCCTGTTGCCAACATATGCTTTAAAGTGTATGGGTACATTAGTTTGAAACAGGGGATTGCCTTTCTGCAAGACTTCAAGCTTGGTCATTACATGAAGATTCCTCCAAGCGCAATGTTCATGGCACAGGTTAGTATCCTATTCATTCTTTTTCACAACTATGAATGGAAATGTGCATTTGTCACTTTCTGATCAGTAAAATGACAATCATCAATTTATTTATTCTCAATCCTTGATTATCATAACAATGATTCTTTTCAGGTCTTAGGTACAATAATAGCAGCATTTGCGCATTTGGGAACAGCTTGGTGGCTAATGGACAACATTCCAAACATATGCGATAGGGCATTACTTCCAGCAGGTAGCCCATGGACTTGCCCTTCTGATCATGTATTCTATGATGCTTCTGTCATCTGGGGTCTAATTGGGCCTCAAAGAATTTTTGGAGATCTTGGCTACTACTCTGGCATCAACTGGTTTTTCTTAGTTGGTGCGCTAGCTCCTGTCCTAGTTTGGTTGGCACACAAAGCCTCGCCAGATAGGCAATGGATTAGGCTTATCACTATTCCTGTGCTCTTAGGGGCAATAATTGAAATGCCCCCAGCCACCGCTGTCAACTACACCAGTTGGATTCTTATTGGTTTCGCCTCAGGCTTTATTGCTTACAGGTACTATCGCAACTTGTGGAGTCGTTACAATTATGTGCTCTCTGGGGCACTTGATGCTGGATTAGCCTTCATGGGAGTACTACTATACTTGTTTTTGGGGATGGAAAATGTTAGCCTCAATTGGTGGGGTAGTGACTCAGATGGATGTCCATTGGCTTCTTGTCCAACAGAGCAAGGAGTTGCAATCAATGGCTGTCCGGTTCTCTAAGCAAAGCATTTGGATTAATTGTATGTTGATTGGAGAAAAAAAGAGAAGAAGAGAAGATATTGTATTCCTTCTCTTTTCGATTCTTCATAGTCGTATGTCTGTAAAGCAACTGTATAATAATGAATCAATGATATTGGAAATACTTTATTGTTAATTAATATGAAAATTCTTTTATATGATTGTGTTTTTTTTATAGCTAGTGATTGGGACCTTGAACTTGCTTCCCATCTTAGACATGGACTAGGTGGAGAAAGATTAGGAGTTGCCCCTGCTTTAGGTCCAAAAAACAAACCAACACAAAATTCGAGTAATGTTAGAGATACAAACTTTTTTACAAAAAAATTTATAAATTGCTTATGTGATGAGTGGTTATTAGTAAATGAAAAAGTGATGTTAATAGTAGGCCTAGATAAAACTAATAAGAAGTTGACCACATCAACGATCCTCATCGACGATTTATAAAAATATTGTAAAATAGTTTATAGTTGTAGTATAATTCAAAATCTACATACTAGACATTGGGTCCAGAGTTAAAGTATACACTTAAAAAGATGTTAGGCTCTCAAACCTGCCCAACCAAATGGATGGGCCAACCTCCACTCACCATATTCTATAGCCTAATTCTATTAAGGATATTCCTAATAGACTACCTTAATCATGCATTCAAACATAAAATAACAAAGCGCACATGTGACCAAACAAGATTGAAAATGATTAGTTTTTTTTTTTTTTCCTAATGGAAAACTAACGGCAGCCAATCTAATGAAATTTGGATGAAAGACTTAAATTGAATAAACTTAAAAGTTAAAGAATTTTTTTTTTTTTTTTTTGAGAGAGTTTTAATCTATAGCGTTCACTCCTGATGATAGTTCTATATCATCATACCAAAACACCAATACCAAGTTATGTGCAATTTGAAATTTAGCCTTAATATTTTATAACCTTACCTATCTGATATGTACCCTCTTAATAATTTTGAATTTATTCTAGTATAATTATGATATGTCATTAATTTAAATTAATTCCTCATGTCACCCATCAATTTTTTTTTTTTTGAGAAATAATTATAATATGCTGCTAATTTCGCAGCTCGAACCCTTTCCCCCCTAGACCCCCAAGCACTTTATGCATGGGGAGGTGCCAATTCAGCTATAAGACCTTTGGCATGTCACCCATCAATTAATTGTTCATAATCACACATTATTAGACTTAATCATACAAATGCATCTTATCCGTTGAAATTTGATTTAGTTGTAAGGTTTTATCCAATAGTTCGATTGGAGTTCACAACATATCATTGTGACTTCAAAATTTGTTTTATGTGAAGTAATTAGAAACCTAGTAGTTTAAATTATGATTTTACCCTTAGGATATGAAAATTCTCATTTTAGCTTTAGATAAGGTTAAATATAAATTGCAAAATAGGTTGTTTACAGGTTATAAATAGTCATTCTTTGACAATAGCTATTTCTCAAATTGAGAATAGCCATTTATTTCTAAAATAGTTGAATTAGCTACTCTATAATAAATTCTATCAGCAACTTTTAAAAATTAATATATTTTTAAAAAATTACAAACTTTATATATACATAATTATTTACAATATTTTCAATTGTAATAACCAAATTTATGAATAAAAATTATTGTATTTCATTTCATTACAAAATCTTTTATTTTCAATAATAAAATTGCTATTTCGAACATAATCTTAGGTTTTGTTTGAATACTGCTTATTTTGCTGAAACTGAAAATTTATTGCTGAAAATATTGTAAATAAAAATAAAAGTTAGCTAAAATATTATAAAAGGACTCATAAATAATACCAAAAAATACAATAAGACACACAAATAGTAATAAAAATAAACTAAATAGAAAAATAATTTTTATTTTTATTTAATATTTAAACGGAAGCTTAATCCTCCGTTCCCAAAGATAGGGAAAAAGACAACATTATATATATATATATATATATATATATATCTCTCTCTCTCTCTCTCTCTCTCTCTCTCTCTCTCTCTCTCTCTCTCTCTCTCTCTCTCTCTCTCTCTCTCTCTCTCTCTCTCTCTCTCTCAACATGCCCTTTTGGGTTAGTTCAAATCTGGGATTTTTTAGAAAATAACTACAAAACTCAAACAATATTATTAGTTAAGCAATGTTTCAAACATATTGCATTTCTAACAATTCGACTTCAGAGGAGTCGATTTTACTGTTCATATCTATTTTTTGCCAGTCAAATAGATAAAGAAATCGAGTCCTTTGTAGTTATTTTCTATATATAAAAATCGACTTCAGTGGAGTCGACTTCAATACAAAGAAAACGACTCCAGTAGAGTCGTTTTCCTTGTATTGAAGACGACTCCACTGAAGTCGATTTGTCGCTAAACACCGCATCACCAACTCCACACAACTAGCTCTTCAGTTGTGTTCCATGCCGTCACAGTTCAAGAACCCAGCAAACGAACCCAGCAACACCGACGAGCAAACGAACGCAGGCGCCGACGAGCGTCAACACCGACGAGCAAAAGAACGCAGGCGCCGACGAGCGTGTTCTTCTCCTCCACTGATCCGATCCGAGCGTGTGCTCGTTCGTCGGGGTTTGGTGAATCGGCGCCTGGGTTCCTTCGTTTGCTCGTCGGTGTTGCCTGGGTTCGTCGGCGAGAAACCCAGGCGTCGTTGTTGCCTGGGTTCGTCGGTCAGAATCGGTGTTACTGGGTTCGTTCTTCGTTCTTCGGTGGTAAAGGACTCGGTTTTTACGGAACGAAGAACGAAGCTGTGTTGGTGTTGTTGGTTTTTGGCAAATCGACTTCAGTGGAGTTGTCTTCAATACAAAGAAAACGACTCCACTGGAGTCGTTTTCTTTGTATTGAAGACGACTCCACTGAAGTAGTGGAGTCGTTTTCTTTGTATTGAAGACGACTCCACTGAAGTCGATTTTTATGTATATAAAGTGACTACAAAGGACTCGATTTCTTTATCTATTTAACTACCAAAAAATAGATATAAACAGTAAAATCGACTATTTAACTACCAAAAAATAGATATAAACAGTAAAATCGACCATTCTGAAGTCGAATTGTTAGAAATGCAATATGTTTGAAACGCTGCCTAATTTTACTATTTAACTACCAAAAAATAGATATAAACAGTAAAATCGACTCCGCTGAAGTCGAATTGTTAGAAATGCAATATGTTTGAAACGCTGCCTAACTAATAATATTGTTTGGGTTTTGTAGTTATTTTCTAAAAAATTCCTTCAAATCTTACATGAACATTCCTATCAGTAAGCGAATAGGAAAAAGCTTGAGTTGAGCTCTATGCCATGGAAACTCGTAGAACCACTGGCAAGGCCTCGTCCCTCAGATGGCAAATCCTTCGCCAAGCCCTCCTTCGTCGGCCCCCTCCTCATATTCCTGGTATCTCTCTCTCTCCCTCTCTCTTTGATATTCTATTTTTTTAATTATTAAATCAATTAATTTTCTCGTTATGTTAGTTAGTAACTACAACTTACAAATCCTAATCTTCCTTGTGATTATTAGTTTCGCTTGCAGAAGAAGGCCAATCTGTAACGAGCATTTCAAGGAAGACTACGCGCGGCTTCAACTTGATTCCCTGTCAATTAGTGGAACAAAACGACGCCGTTGCCGTTGAAGAAACGAATCGCTCCGGCTCAGATGATCACCCTAGACCTAGAGAAGCTCGATTGTGCTACACGTTGCCCATTGAAGGAGCTCCCACACTTTTTCTCACGTGAGTTTCTCTTGCTGTTTCTGCTTATCAATTTCCACTTTTTTTTTTTTTTGTTTTTTTTTTGTTCCCTCTATTTGTGTTTTTGGTTTCTAAACTCTGTGCTCTTAGGCTTTTTCATATTACATTGTTTTTTGTAATTTTAATTTGTGATTATATGTAAAAGTTATCTTGAGATTGATTGATCACAGCCATTATTTTGTTTTAAATACACACATTTCGCTTACTCGGTGCATAGTGAAGGATAGATCAAAAGTGGGTTTGTTGTATTTTTTGAAAATAATGGAAAGAATTGATCGGGCACGCGTAATTCATAATATGTATTGGTGTGCGGTTATCATTTTGGATTAATGTATCTCTAGTTTAAGGTATAATTACAATGTGCTAACATAAAATTTGCATGTTTTGGGGTGTGAAAATGTTTCTAATGTCTGGACTTTATACAGCCAAAGAGTGGACGAACGTGCTGACCTCGGTGATTTTGAGATCTGCAATAGATACAATGTTGACAACACTGGGCTTGTCTGTAAGTTTCTTTTCGTTGTACACGAACTTGTTCTTGGACTAGGCTTTGTGCTTAAAGAAGGGTGTCTTTAAAAACTTTGGTATTTTATTGTTAAATTGTTTAGTTCGACGCTATTATCTGTTTTCAATATTCTTCAATAGTTGCTAGAAAGGGGTGAGAAATAGCTCTGGTTCATTGTAGGGAAGTATGGATTCTCGCATGTTTTGAAATTGCTAAATTGAGAGATTATTTGGTGAATATAGGATAGGATTCACCTTTGACTGTTTTCATTAGACCCTGCTGAAAAAAATGTCAGGGAGGGTGATTTCATTTGTATAGAAGGGGAGCTTTGGCAATAGAAACATGAATTCGATTTTGGCGCAAGATTTTGCATGATTCATATTGAAAATGGGGAACTCAGATATTTTGATTTCACCGATCATGACCTCCCTTCTTCACATGTGATCATTCGGTGTATGCTTCTCTCACAGTCTCCTTCATTAAATGTCTCTTGAGAATCTTTTGTTTCAAAATAGCTGTGTGATTATGAGAGGAAATAAATCCTTAAGGCCAGTTGGTGTGCACAACCATGAAGAGAAGTTAGTCATTGTTTTATATCAATTTCAAGTTAATGGTTTTGTTTGTCGCTTGATAAAGTAATCCATTTTTCTGTTATGACTCGTTGAAAATTGGTTTTGGAGTTTCAGTGCATATGCTATTTTCCAAGGCATTAGCTACACAAAGCTTTATATGCTATGTTTGCAGAAAGGAACTGCAAGGAAGCATTGAGTTAATGAGGCTCATAAAACAAAAGGCTTTCTATTATAGTTTCACTTTTCTTGGCTTTAACCTTTTTCAAGTTACAGTTAATAGTTATGTTGGTAGACTTTATTTTTAATTTTTAAATAAATGGACAAAACTCCTCTTTAGTCCTTCTCTCATATTTGAAGCAACATATCATAGAATGTTAAGCCCAAGTTCATGTTTTGTAGTCAGCTTCCCAACTCAACATCTTGAAAGCTTCTTCACAGTTAACAAGGCATAGCTTGGTATGGTTAAACCACCCTCTTTGCAATTCTATTCAATCTAGGGCCAAATTATATAGCCTACCAATGAGCTTTGATTATGGTACTTTGATACCTAATCCGTATTTGAATTTTGGAATTTGAATTTAGGCTTTAATTTTTGAATTTTAAAATTTGAATTTGGACTTTATTGTAGTTTAGGATTTTATGGGATGAAATTTTGGCTTGATGTAATCCTTGAAGCCTATTAAAAGGAGGCTTTACGAACAAGTTGGGAGAAACTGATGGTAGAGACATGACTGGAATTGGGGAGACTTACAAGATTGAGCCCCAATGAATTTTTTATATAAAAAAATTTTGATGATAAATTTTCTCATTATCTTGGTGGTGATTCCGAGCACCCTTAGTTGGTGAAAAGTAGGGTTTTCCCATCTTTCTTTTTCCTCTTATTTTTGCAACCCCGTTCTAATCAACTTGGTATGGAAGCATACTCCAATCCCTATGTCACTGCCCAAAACCATCAAAGCCAACATTGAACCCACATCACCATCATTGATTTAAAACCCATAAAAGTTAAACCGAGAACCCACAGCCTAAACCCCCCAATCTGTGTCCCAAACTATGTACATAGCTCATGATAGACCCATACCCAGCTACCGTCCACCATCGTAAGTCGCCACTAAAAGCTGTGATCCAACCCTATTAGGGTGGCTTTATTGAACAAACAAATAGTCTGAGACAGGGGAATAGACCTACTATTACATGGCACAATTTAAAAAAGACAAGATGAGTGTTCATGCAGTTTCTAGTCCTAAGCCTACTCTAGTACCAATTGAAGCTATATTGAAAGTCTTCCATGACATTTTTGTGTAGATCAAGTTAATGGCTTCTTCCTGGATGATCGGTTGCATTAGCAATGAAACCTCAACTTCACGCACGAGAGACAATAGTGTTGGTAATGAGATCTTGGTGATGAAATATCAATAGTCATCAAAACCTACTGCTAAAAGAGTAATACAAGTGCCAACAGATTTAGATTTGATACAATTTGTTGAAGAATCACTACTTGAGGAGGAGAAAGTTAAAGAGGGTCAAGAAGAGTGCACATGTTGTGAAGAATGAGTTTGATATATCTGCTACTTATCAACCCTCCATGGTACATGAAATGAAAAGGCCTGATATGACTTCCAGAGGATCTTGATGAGGCTGTGACGTTTGCAATACTGATTGCAACAATTGATTTTTATCATTCCAGATGACTTTAATTATATGGTGGAGCAGAAGGCTTATTTCTTCTTAATGCTGCCGAACTTGCTACAAGAGTGCAAGTGTCAAACTTAAAAGTTCTTAACCTTAAGCACTTAAAAACTCAAGGCCGAGTTTTCCCAAGCTAAGGGAAACTGATGCAAGGAGCACAATCAAAACTATTTCAGAATTTATTGTCGCAGATTTTTTACTTATATGGAATACCTAATCTATATTTGGAATTTAAATTTCTGAATTTTGAAGTTGGGCTTTATTGTAGTTGAGGATTTTATATGGCTTGATGTAATCCTTGAAACCTATTAAAAAATAAAGGCTCCAGGAAAAGTTTGAGATAGTGCTTTTGAATAAAAAAATTTCGATGAGAAATTTTCTCATCAGCTTGGTGGTGATTCCAAGCACTAAAAGGCAGTGAAGCATAGGTTTTTCCTCTTACGTTTTCTTCTTATTTTTCAATCCTGTTTTGCATCACACTTCCTCCTTCCATAAGAAAGGGTGGAGGGTGAAGTTGTGGGTTCAAAACCATTTTGTGTGTAACTTACCACTAAAAAGAAAAAAGTATCCAACAATGCCTTCTTGCTCTTAAATCCTGGAAATGATTTTTGTTTCATCATGTGTTGATGTGCGATAGGTGCTTATTTGCTTTACTTCTATTTGAGGGTTTTTTTTATTTTATTTTTAAGAATCCTACTTCTATTTGAGGTTAAAAGAGAGCAAATGAATAAAATTGATCGGGTTTTGTCTCAAATGTTTTGTACCTGAAGGAATTTTCGGGGAATAAAATTGTAAACTAAACTATAATGATGTTTGAATTTTGACCTTGAAAGTCTTCCTGCTTTTCTTTCTTCACAGCCATTCCAGTTATGTTTGATGTTACAAGTTTTGGTGCTTTATTTGCTAGCACAGATTTTGGTTATATGACTGCTGATATACTTGGTCATTGTATTTGTCACTCTCTCTTAAAATTGTACTTAATAAATTCTTGTACAGGTCATTGGCCTTCAGAAGAAGTCCTTGCTTATTTTTGCTTGTCGCATGCAGACATGTTCAGGTTAGTAAAAATGTTATTATTTTGGTCCATCAGATTTTTCAAGTAATGGTACGTCTCTGTCTCAAATATTACATTTGCATATGTCAGTCATGCATGTTTTTGTATCAGTTGCTGGCATTTCTCTGGAACATTATCTGTTTTTTTTTTTTTAATTATTATTTTTTATAAGATTTCTCTGCATTTTCCTAATTTTTCCAGATCTAAAAGAGTTATTGAGCTTGGATCAGGTTATGGCTTAGCTGGTTTAGTAACTGCTGCAATCACGGAGGCAGTAGAAGTTGTAATATCAGATGGAAATCCTCAAGTTGTTGATTGTATCCTTTTTTTTTTCTTTTTCTTTTTTTTCTATTTTTTGTGACAGGTGTATCCTCAACCATAGGTTAGTTGATAGTTCCCTTTTTGATTCAGGTGAGCAGTTATGTTTTTGGTAAGTCTATTATATCTTGTGATGGTATGTGTGAGTTGATATGTGAAATTGTTGTCAAAGTCTATGGACATTGTTTTGAGATACCGTTCTTCAACTTATACTGAATAATAATGCAAATTGCTGCCAATGAGTTATAGCTCAGATGACACCTCTTCCTCTTGTAAGAATAAAGCAGAGGGTGAGTTCAAGAAATCAAGACTCACTGGATGTGTTTGTAACTTACTAATCAAATAATGCAGATTGCCAAGACAACTGATAGGACATTGAGGAGTAGAAAAACATGGTGGGACACATGGGAGAGTTCTTGTCCTACACAAAGTGCGGAGTTTGGGTGAAGGAGCAAGAGAAAGACCCATGCGCGGCTTTGTGGATTGCTTGTATCTGCTTGAGGGGATTAGTGGAGGGAATCATGAATGACAGATCGTCTCAATGGATTACATTTTTTTTATGATAAGTAGATTTTCTAGATGGATAACTGTGTAAGCTTTAAGTTGCTTTTAACCTAATTTTCAGTAGTGGCTCTGAATTTAAGTTGATGGCCTGCTCAAGAGTTGGGTTTATGGATGGCATTGGGCTTTCTCAATCTGGACTGCTCCCTGCTCATTCTGTCCTCTATTTATATTTTTTTTTTTTGTTGTTGTTCCCGTTATTATAATATATCCAGTTTTCTAATAGTCTTTATTTGCACACTTTCTGTTATCAAGCTACTGTTTGTTACCATCATTTCCTCCTCCTCCTCTCTCTTTTCTTTTTTATTTTTATTTTTTTCGTTTTTAATTTTTTTTTCTTTTCTTCAATTGCCAACATGGATGTTTTAGATTATTTATAGCAATAAGCACCCCCCCCACATTCTTTCTTCCTCTTTCTCCTTTTTTTCCTTCTTGACTTTTTTGGATTCAGATTGAGAGTTCCTTGACATCCAGATATTCAGCGTAATATAGATGCCAATTCTGGAGCATTTGGCGCTACAAGAGTGAGCTCTATGACATTGCATTGGGATCAAGAAGAAATATCAAATATCTCTAATGCTTTTGATGTCATTATTGCAAGTGACTGGTAAGTCTAATTTTTCTCAGGTGTTTAGGTTGCTACAATGTATGTCTTGTCTTACCGCTTTCATCATCTTATAGAGTGAGGAAAATCATCAAATGTGAATGAGGTGATTTTTCCTTCATTGTTTGAAATTGTTTCCCAAGTGCTTTCTGATGCCCAGTGACAAAGACAAGGGTTTGAGTTTCTGATGCTGGGCTTTAGTCATTTATGGGTCCAACCTTTTGAGTGTACACGGCACTCAGCCTCAAATCTATCTGGCAGATGCCTCTTTCCATTGTACATGTTAAGTTTTATAATCGAGTTTGTGAGGTGATTGGGTAAGAATTTTTTGTTGCTTACATTTTTTACTAGCCCAGATATGTCTAAATGGCTAAGTTTTCTTCACTAGTCGACAGAAAAAGCACTTGTACGATTTCTCATGTGCATTCCCAAGTGTATCTTTTTAATTTCTATGTTTGTATTAAAAAAAAAATATTTTTTAAATTATATACTTTTTTATGACATTTTGACAGCACTTTCTTTAAGGAATTCCACAATGGCCTTGCTCGAATCATCAGGTTCTTGTTGAAAAAAGAGGGACCTTCTGAAGCAATATTTTTAAGTCCTAAAAGAGGCAATTCATTGGATAAGTTTCTTGAGACAATCAAACAAAATGCCTTGTCTTTCAGTGTAACAGAGAATTATAATGCAGAAGTTTGGAAGCATCATCAGGCATTCATGCATGGCAAAGACTCCTGGCCCAGCTATGAAAAAGATCATTGCTATCCATTATTGGTTAGAATAACAATATGAAATTTTGGATGCTATTGCCCTTTATTTTCTACATCTATCCTAGGCTGTTGAAGTTCTTGGTTAATTTTTTCCATTGCTGGTTGACCCATATGGAAGGCATTGATTGTATAATTTTTTGTAGGATGCAGGAAATTTTCCATGTACAGATGCATGCTAAATACACTATTGTTGTCTGCTCCATTATGTAGGTCCTCACTGATTATGGTTTGCCAATTGGAAAGAAAAGCATACAGTGCTACTGTTTCTTTTTAGTCTATTATTTTGAACATAATATAGGTGAGTGCACTGAAACTTTTTGACAGAAGAATATTCCTTATGTTCATATATAGCATGAAGGTTACAAATCAAAAGCATATTATTTAGATGTCATCGTCCATGAGTAACCAATGGGGAGAAGATCCCCTCCTATTTAAAGTCTTCCAACTAAGGATTATGCACAACAATTTCAAAAGCTATCAGATGCTCAGTGGATCAGTTATAAATTTATAATAGAGTTTATTGAAAGTGGAAGACTTGCTGTTAGCTTTTTAAAGATATGTTGCAGTAGTGAACATGCCTTGTTTGCAGAGTGAAATTAAGAGGTTGTGGCTTAGATTCTTTGCTATTACGAAAGTGAAAATTTCCTTCTGGTTAGTTGTCTTAAACTTCTATTTATGGGTACTTAGCTAGTTTCCTTGCTTAAAAGTTGAAACACAATATTTTCTTTGTGGTGCATGGGTACGTTGCTGAAAATTCGGAAGTAAGAAAATAATTGGAACAAAGAGGTGTTTTCTGTGAGAAAACGGTTGCTTATGTAAAATATAGGGTGATTCTTGCCTGGTTCCATTTTTGTGCTGAAGTTGATAAAAATAATTACAACAATAGGTGTTGAACTCAAACCTATTGTAAAGAATTTCTTGAACTCAAACTCCTGGAGCATTAACTATACCAGCAATATATGTGTTCGCCCGGTTAAGTGGATTTCTGGGGTTTGGTTTTATGCTTTTATCGGTCGTTATATGCAAATGTACGTGAAGATTTATTAAAAATGAATTATTTCTTTTTTAGAGTAATGCTGTACTATTGGCAAATACTACAAGATTGGTTAATCAAGAGTTTCGTGATACGAGTTTGGAGAAAGAGAGACTCGTTAGAAACTCTAACAAGTTTGAATTGGGTATGTTAAAAAAATGGTTGGTCTAGGTTTGTACGGGGTAATGTTTAACTTTCTAATATTAAAAGAGTAGCCACGTCTTCAAATAATGTGGTATTGTTTAGTTAGATACATAGGCAAAGAAATAAATGAAAGTTGCCGAAGAAGGAAAATGACTAAAAGAAATAAATGAAAGTTGACGAAGAAGGAAAATGACTAAAAGAAATAAATGGAAGTTGATGAGGAAGGAAAATGACTAATAGAATTCACTTGAAATTTTATAAATCAAATGGGTTTAATAGTTAAATTTTAAGGACCAATAATGTATTGGGTTTTAATTCTTAGACACCGAATACTTAGATATTTTACTTATTAAAAAAGTATTTTGGCACTCAGATATTTATAAATAATAAAAAAGGTGTTCACTTGTCACAAAAATAAAAAAGGTGTTCAAGTTTGGCAAAGAGGAGATCGATATCGAGAGAGCAGAGAACCTTGATGTAACAACTTAAAAAGGAGAACAAATTTCCTTATTAGTTATCACAACACATTGCAAAGAGAGAGAATATAGATTACTGGAGAGAGAGAGAGAGAGAGAGAGAGAGAGATTAAGATCCATATCTCTGTTAATTTGACTCGTGTGTGAGTGTGAATAGTGGATGGGACTGGATATAAAGTTAGAGAGTGGAGACGCTGCCGCAAAATGGACCCAACTCAAGCCACTGGAGTGGTGTGTGGAATTGTTAGTGACAATGACTTGGTGGTGGAGTGGAAGATGAATGAGAGTTATCAGTTAAGAGAGTAAATGGTGTTCTTCACCTAGCTAGTTCCGATCCTTGTGGTGGCCCTTTCATGGGCAGCTTATCCGTCGTAAAAGGTTCATACAAATTTACCAATATTCCCATATTTTGGACTCGGTAACAAAATCTTTTACATATTTACCTTGCTTTGAAGTCATAAAAACTTTATAATTTTTTTTTTTTTGCTGAATAAGAAGGGGGACGGGTGACTATTGTAACTCATCCTGGGCGCGACCATAAGAGCCCCTTCCACTAGAAAATATTAAATTGAGTCATAACTACTGTGATTTGGAGTAAACACAAACCTCACCCTAGCACCTGCTGATAATTAGTGACTCCTCAGTAAGGATGCCCAATTAAATTCCTCCCAGGTACTCACCCGGGTTTGAACTAGGGACCACAAAATTTATAATTTAGCAGGTGTATATTAAGCTTTTCTTTACAAAATTCATAGTCAGCAGTCAGCCGTCAGCACTAAGCATGCGGTTCTCAAAAAGCATGCTGTAGTGCTGTACTGCGATATTGTCAGCATAATTTTCCATTGGAATTTTGCTAAAGCGAAAAGTAAAGTATTAGCATTGAATGATCAACTTTTTAATAACAAGAAAGCTTAGAAACTTATCTTATTAAATTTTGAAAATAGTCGTGAATACATACATTTATCTAAAGCAAGATCAAAATACAAAATACCTACTTTTTTTTCTTCTGTGTCAAAACACAAGAAAAGAATCTATGCGCTTCTATGTACAAAACTTGGGACATGTATTCTATATAAAAGAGACAACTTAGAACAATCTATGTAAACTATTGCCATGTAATGCAGACAACAAGAAAATGAGCTCCTCGTCACTCCCATCGTACTCTACCTGATTTCGCATCCGACGATAACTAGCCACAATATCATCTTGCAAAACCTTAGTCCGGCAAAGTGGGCATGTACCACGACAATATTGTTGTAGCCAGCAATCTAGGCAATCCTTATGGAACGTGTGCTTACATTGCAACTTTCTAATCTTGTCTCCTTCTTTGAATTCAGATAAACACACCGTGCATTCAGTTGACTCGGCCATAATCCTCATTCTTTGAGTGAAACGAGTTGTGGGATTGTTTTTTTCAATGAGTTTAAGGTATTGGTTAGTGGTGATTAGGCGTTTATCAGAGTTGGGGCTTAATCCGGTGACGGAACGGATTAGAAATATGATTTCAAGAAGTAGGAGGTTGAAGAAGACTTTGGTCATGATTTTGAGGTTGGAGAAGAATTCAGAGAGAGCTTTCATGGCTGCTGCAGAAGAAAGTGCAAAGGATATTGCCGAAAGTTAATGAATTATTGATATACTTATATGTGGCTAGCTAGTGGAAGTTGCTATGTTTGGTGCAGGCCTTTTTTTTATGGAGAGAAAGATAAGTATGGTGTTTGGTTGGTGCAGGTTGTTTTGTATGACTCGATGTCTTTTTTTTTATACAATGACTCGATGTCTTGAATTGTGGGTTCTTTGAAAATTGTCGTATTCCATGTCAAGGAATCAAAGTATACGTGTTAAATTAAACACTTAAAGCTAAAATGAAATAGGGTTTTTAAAACTAATTAAAACTTTCTTATCCTTTTTAAATAGACCCCAAAGATCGATAGAGGTACGCTTGAACTGTAGGGTACGGTTCTCACTTCTCAGTTTTCTCTTATGGCAGCTACTATAAATCTCAATGTGATCTGGTCTCAACAATTTCATATACTCAACGTAAAAAACAAAAAACAAAAATTAAAAAATTAAAAAATAAAAAATAAAAAATAAAATAGGTGCTGATGTATAGGCTTAACATGATCACATGGCTATTGTCAACCAAATTTTCTTTTCAATGAAAATTAGGAAAGGGTCAAACAGAAGAAAAAAAAAGGGAAAAAAACATTGACTCTTTCAGTGCATTAGGTATCGGAATTTATGAGACTTTGGGCAATACAGCAGCCCAAGTATTAAACCCCAGTCAAAGTACATTTACCACCAATTATTTCTCCCACGTCATTGCATGCAAATCCATATTGGATTTGAATATTGGGTCTACTCTGACTGACTCATCCATTTCAGCATTTTAATTGGCTACCAATAAAAGTGTATTTGGCAGCTACGTGATATTAACGAAAGTGGAAAGATGAACCCACGAGGGACCAAACTGAGACAGTAGGCCCATTTCTGCTTTCGTAATTGGTTATTACGAAAAATTTCGAAAGGTCATTTCAATCTGATAATGCGTTTTGTCACGTTAATGAGTAAGTCCAATTTGGGGGTCCGGCATGGCTGACTCTTTTGTTTCTATTACACTTACAGTACGTTCATGCAGAAGATGTTTTTGTTTTCGGGGTGTGTGATTGGAGAAGGAGCATCTTATGTCCATATGGCATGTCTCTCACAACAAGTGAGATTCATTAGTAATTTAGGATGGATTTTAGTATTGGATTAAAAAATCAATTTATTTTATTATTTATAAATTTTATTATATTTTTTGATATTATTTATAAATTTTATTGTACTATTTTATCTCACACTTACTTTTATTTATAATATTTTCAGTAAAAAATTTTCAATCACGACTCAGTAAATTGTTCCAAACAAACTATTTTTGTTTTCGGGGTGTGTGTGGGGAAAATATATTTTTTTTTTAGTGCATATAATATCTCTCACAATACGTGAGATCCACGTATGGATCCCGCGTGTTGTGAGAGAGCTGATTTGTATACATCTGAAATAAGATAAATCAATTTTTGTGTGGCTAGTTACAATGCTGCCGTCTCCACCATCCGTTCCATCAACGATAAAGCATTATTTTAATTTATTCACTTTCTTAGCCTACTGTGGTTTAATTTTTCAATAAATCTAAACGTACAAAATTTTCAAATTAATTTTTGTAAGTATTGAAATAATGTGTCAAAATTAACGTTAATAGATATAGATTTATATAATAGATCACTGTGTTTGTATACCTAACTTGTCAATTTCACGAACGTTTTGATTTTTCTTTTTTGTTGAATAAAAATTTTATTGAATAACAACAAAAATAGAAGCCTGGGATACCTCAGTCAAGATAACATTAACAAAACTTGAAGGGCCAAATCTCAGATCAAAAGAACCAAACAAAGACTGGTTAAGGGACCAATTGGCAAGTACATGGACAGCCTGATTAGCCTCCCTATGAACCTAGTTAAAAAAAACATGACTATAGTCACTGATTACATTCTTAACCGAGTCAACAAAATTCAAAAGTCTCCAAGAAATTAGGTTCCCACCAGCTTTAATGGCATCTATACAAACTTTACAGACACTCTCTATAACACAATTACAAAAAGAGAAGTTAATAGCAATATGGACAACCAACAGGGATGTTGGTGTTAACTTTCTTTGAAATTGCAAACTCCAATTTCCCTCTCCAATCTCTAGCAACAATAGCTATACATGACGATAGATCACCTGCTGTTGCATCACAATTCAATTTTAACATACCTTGGTTCAGGGACGGACCTAGAAGGGGGGCAAAGGGGGCCCGGGCCCCCCCTGGGCCCAAAAAAAAAATTTTAGCAGCTAAAATTTTCTTAAAAAAGAAAAAGAAAAAAGAGCTTGGGCCCCCCCTTAGTTTTAGCTCAGCCCCCCTCCCAAAAATATGAACGCCTGCTTGGCTGCCCATCAGATTCCGGCCAGCCCATGACCCATGTAAAAAAAAAAAAAAAAAACAAACAAACAAACAAACAAACTCAGCAGTCCAAAACCAACCCAAACTGAGAAAGCAAAAAAACGAAGGAAAAAAAAGAACAAAAAATAAAAGAAAGGAAAGTGAGACTTGAGAGCCCATCAAATTCCGGCTAGCCCATGACCCATGTAAAAAAAAAAAAAACAAGCTCAGCAGTCCAAAACCAACCTAAATGGAGACTGAGAGTTGAGAACAAAAAAGAACAAAAAAAGAAAAGAAAGGAAAGTGAGACTGAGAGCTGAGAGCTGAGAGACGAGACAAAGAGATCAGAGATACAGAGGCGAGACAGAGAGACCCACCCCATGAGGCCGCTGCCGCCGCCGCCGTGACGCTTGCGAGAGCGAGACCCATCTTGATCAATTGATCTTGCTACCAGAGACCCACGCCGGCAAGACCCACTTACTGCCGCCCACTTCAAACCCACTTGCCGCGGTCGCCGGTTGCTCGAGACCCACTTGCCGCCGCCGCTCACAGGTATTTACTCTTATCTTTTCCTTCAAAATTTAATAAATATAAAATGTTTGTGATATGATCTGAGAATCTGAGATTCACAGAAACTGTGCTTTTCATGTTGTTTCATGTTTGTGTTTTTACTGATGAACTGAACTAATGTTGGTGATTGACTGATTGTGAATTGAATCTGTGCTGCGGCTGCTGCCTGTGGTGTTTTTTTTTTGGCTTTTTGGCTGTGACTCTATGACTCTGTGTTTGTGACTCTCTCTCTATATATATATATATATATATAGAGAGAGAGAGAGAGAGAGAGAGAGAGAGAGAGAGAGAGAGTTTGTAGTTGTAGAGATTTGTTTTTTCTTTGTTGACTGGTAGTTGGGCATAATAGGGACAACCGGACAAGTGGAGTTAGGCAACGGACAAAAGGTAAAGTTAAAGTCTTTAACTTTACCTTTTCTTTTTTTTTTCCTGTAAGGTTAATTAGTGTCGGTAGTGGTCAGTGGGATTCATTGGATTAGTGGGTCAGTATTAGAAAGAGGGAGACAATCAGACAACACAAAGACAGCATTTTCAGCTATGAAAGTTGTCAAAACTAACCTTCGAAACAAAATGGAAAATGATTTTTTGACAGACTCTTTGATGTTATACATTGAAAAGGATATAACTTCGACATTTAGTTTGGATTCAATCATAGATGATTTTGAAGATTTGAAAGAGTGTCAAGTTCTCTTTTCATAGATGATTGTATAAAGAAACAATAGTATTTCGTGTCTTTTGTTTTTGTTAGTAGATGATTGTATCTTAATATATTAAGAAATAATGATTTTTGGGTATTTGTCTTGGTTGATAATTTATTAATACTATATGGACGCGTATTTGAAAAAAAAAATTTCACTTATTTCCGACCCCCCCAACTTAAAATCCTGCATCCGTCCTTGCCTTGGTTTGGACAAAACCACCTGGCATTGCTTCTAGTTGGCACTCTTGTCAACAGGAGAACTTTAGGCTGCCAATGCTCCAAGAACAGCTTCTGAAGGCTTTTGATAACTTGACCCTCCACTGGAAGAGATCTCTCATTAACTATCTTGTTTCTCCACATCCAAATCATATCTAAAGTTAGAGCTCCAAATAGCAGAAATTCATCTCTTTGCTCTTTATCCAGCTGGAGCGACGAAGGAGGATCAATGAATAACTCAATCAAATCGGTCGAAGATTGAACTCGCCATCTGTCAATTCTAAGGTTCCACTGACTGCCAAACCATATGGCTTTAGCAATGTGACATTGAGTAAAGAGGTGCAGGGTTGACTCTGCCTCAACATTACAGAGAGGGCAACTGGTGTCAGAGGAGGGAGAAAACTCGCTCAACTGATCCTTAGTGGGAAGAAGATTAAATGCTATTCTCCAAAGATGCATCTTTAGCCTCTCATGAATGTTGGCTTTCCAAATTTTCCTTGTGAGAGAAACACTGCTAGAAATATTGCTGAAAATATGATTCTTACGCAGGAAATTGTTCATAGTTTCAAAACTAAGAGAAAGAAAAAAGGCTGCATTAGTTTGAAAATTGATTTTCAAAAAGCATATGATAGAATGGAGTGGAGCTTCCTGTTGACTACACTTAAGGCCTTTGGGTTTTGTGAGAGATTTATCTCCTTAATTCAGCAATGTTTATCCACAATCAGCTACACTTTATTGATTAATGGGAGCCATGAAGCAAAAATCAACCCATCTAAGGGTCTGAGACAGGGGGATCCCCTGTCTCCCTATCTCTTCTTCATTGGGTGCGAGGTCTTGGCAAGGCTAATCAGTAAAGAGAAGAACAAGGGTAATATTAGAGGGGTGCATTTAGCGAATGGAGCTCTAGCTATCACAAAGCTCTTCTATGCTGATGATGTGATGCTATTTTGAAATGCCAAGCTGTTAGAAATAAGAACTCTATTGAATTGTTTGGATAGATATGGCAAATGGTCTAGGCAAATTATAAGTGTTCAAAAGGAGTCCATCCTGATTTTCTTAGACAAGCTAAAGACCAGTGGGATTTTAAAAAGCTCTGGCATGAAACTAAGTACCTGGGGGTGCCATTATTCTTATCAAATAACAAGACCAGAGATTTTGCCTATGTTAAGGAGAAGGTAGATGCAAGATTGGCTAGTTAGAAGAGCAAAAGTCTGTCTTGGGCTGGTAGAGCTACTTTGATTAAATCGGTTGCCCGGACCATCCCTAACTATATTATGTCCACCTTTTTGCTCCCAAGGGAAATTAATGACAAGTTAGATGCTGCTATGAGATGTTTTTGGTGGAAGCCAAAAGAGGATTCTAATAAGTTTTTCACTCCTATGGCATGAGATGATTTGTGTAGGCCGAAAGATGAAGATGGTCTTGGTTTCAGAAAGTTTGAGAAGTTAAACCAAGCTTTAGTATCCAAACTGGGATGGTGGATGCTGTCCAGGAAAAGCTATTTTTGTGTGAAGCAATTGGCAGCCAAGTACAAGGTTAGAGTTGATTGGCTTAGAGCTCCTAAAGCCTCTAATGCATCATGGGTTTGGAAAGGTATTGAAAGGGTGAAGAATATAATCAAGTTGGGAGTGTGTAAATTAGTAGGTTTTGGAAATTCAATTTTAGTTTGGGAAGATTCTCGGTTACCTGACAAGTCAGGTTTTATTCCAACACCAAGGTCTCAAGTAATTAATTCTTGTTTTGTGGTTTCCCAGCTTCTAAATCCTTCGGGTTCAGATTAGAATGATAATTTGTTGAATGAGTTGTTTGACCAAAAGTCTATTGTGGCTATTAAAAACATCTCAATTTGGTCTTTTGGTCAGCAAAATAGATGGACTTATACCGAATCTGAAAATTGGCAACTCTCGGTGTAATCTTGTTCCCGTCTCTTTACTTGTTTTGATCAACGTGATGATATTAATATATATGATAAATTGATATTGATTTTTGAGAGAGATTTGGTTGTCCACTTGTCCTCGTGCATCCTGATATGGAATAGTCTTTATATTTTTATAGATGGTCCAATTTCACCTTGATTTTGCTTCTCGAGAAACGGACATCCAAGTAGTACACCAACTAGCCTTATGTCCTCTTCATCTTTTTGGTGCAAAATATGGAAGAGAATCCTCGGAATAAAATAAAATAGTTATTTTTAGTGTACTATACTTTTTTTTTTTTTGAGAAACTTTTAGTGTACTATACTAGTGGTGTTAAATGTGCACGCGAGTCTTGGTCTATTGAAGTTTATTTTATTTTTTATTTTTAAGTGTTGGTCTCTTGAATGCATTCAAGGGGTTTAAAGTTTGAACTTTCAATATCACCTATATAAGATTTTAGTAATTAAACAAGTAAAAGTGAAAAGCCCAATGTATAATGCATATGTTTTAAAAAAGGAAAAGGACAGAAAGATTTGGATAGGATTGGGAGAATTAGCTCAGGTTAGCTCTGGGTCGGGCCCGAGTTAAGAATGTGATTAGTTTAAACTAGGATAGTATTTTTAAATTAGACTCATGGAAACTTAATTGGTGAAATATAGGCTAAAATATTATTTTTTTTTCTTAAATTTATCAAAAGTTATTTTTTCATTTCTAAACTTTGAAAAAATTATTTTTCTTCTCTAAACTACTTGCAAGTTTTTTTTTTTTTTTTTTTTTTTTTCATTCTTAAACATTTAAAAATTCATTTTTTGTCTCTAAACTATTAAAAATATTTCATTTTCTGTACTTAAACTTTAAAGAATAATTTTTTTTTAATTCCTAAACTATTAAGAAAAAAAAGTTCTTTTCTTGTCTCTACTTTCGTCTCTAAACGATTGAAAAAATACTTTTCAAAATTTAGAAACGAAACATAAACTTTTGGTAAAGATTAGAGATTAAAATAATATTTTAGCCTAAAAAATAATTCTCATATTGGGTTAGAGCAGGGACAGCGCCACACACTTTCAGGGGGTTCAAATGAACCCCCTGACTTCAATTCTTTTTAAATATATATATATATATATATATTCAAGTTCAATTTTTTTTTTTAATATTTTATCCTAAAAATAAGTCTCATATTGAGTTTTTTTTACTAGTCAATAACTAGATATATTCAAGTTCTTTTTTTATTAATTTTTTATTAATTTAAGTTTATTAATAAACCCATGAAAAAAAATTCCTAGAGTGACCACTAGATTTGAGTTCAAATAAAAAAGAAAATCTCTCTTATTGGCCAAAACTAAATTAGAGGAGAAAAACCATGGTAAAAGATAAGTGTGTATACATATATTTATATTTATTTATTTATTTAATAGTTAATATTTAATACAATTATGGTGAGAAAGAGGGAGATATAGAACTCTGCAGTTTGGGCTGGGCTTACAACAACCAAGCATAAGCAAAGCCTAGATTGATTAAGCCTTCATTGGCGGTTGAAGCTTAGAAAATCTAAGACTAATACACGCACATAACATTTTTACAATAAATTATATAGAAAATTTTTTGTTGCATCTTAGTACGCAGTAATTGCTGCCACATAACTCATTATACAGCAATTATTGCCACATAACCCATTATGCAACTATTGCTGTATGTAGCAAAACTTTTTCCAAATTCTATATGACAAGTTGTTAGTATCTTAGTGGTACTAATTTGGCCACAACTAAAATTACTTTTTTATTCACTAATAACAATTTGTCACCAAAGATTTATTATAAAATTAGCGTTTTCTTAAAAAATTTCGGACCCGCGTTCGCTGATATCTTTGCTTAAGGATTTCTAGATATTACCGAGGATATGTTCTTTAAAGAACATATCTTTGGTAATATCTAGAAATCCTTAAACAAAGATATTTAAAAATAAAAAATAAAATGAAGCAATATTATTAAATTTGAGGCAAATGGGCTTTATTTATATGCAAAAGAGTGGCCACTTGCCAACAATGTTGGTAAATATATATTGATTTGGTTCGTAAAGGTCTCTCTTTAATGCGGCGCCAGGTTTGCTAGCACAAAGGTGTAGCGGAAGGACTTCAAAGTACCTACCAAGTTCCAACAATTGTCACCCTCAAAAAAAAGTTCCAACAATTGTCATAGTATATACTATATTGCCAACCTTTTTTTTTTGGCAAAATATTATTTTGTTCTCAACAATTTGAGATTCTTGTTAATTTGGTCTATGTCTTGTATAAATTTAGTTCCTACATTTTGGTAGCAGTCAAATTGATCATTGTTATTGTCAACTTACAGGATCCGTTTAGATACAACTTATTTTTGCTGAAAACTTATTTTTGCTAAAAACACTGTAACAAAATAATTTTTAAATGTATGAATAGTACTGTGTGACCTATTTTTAATATTTTTTTCTGAATAAAGTGGCTGTGGGTCCCATGAACAGTGCTTGAATAGTACCGGAACAGTGACATTTGTCTCATGAACAGTAAATTTTGTTCCCTAAACGCGTGAAAAAAAAAAAAAAAAAACACGCCACAGGATTCAGCGGAAACTCTGAATCCAAACCCACACACAGTCAATTTGGTTCCTATTATTTTCAATTTGCAGTCATTCTGAATCCAAATATGAGTTTGTATTAGTTTCTAAGTTAATATGTGTGTCTACTTGAGTTAGAAATTGGTAAATTTGATTTGTGTTTGGCTACCAAGAAAGTGAAGAAAAATTGTAATTTGATAGTAGAGACCAAATTGACTGCAAGTTGAAAATAACATGAATCAAATTGACCATTACAAAAATGTATTTTCTCCTAATTTTTGTACGTGTTTGAAAGAAGTAGCTAGTTGTTATTTCTTATTTCTCTTTTGAACTTCAAAATCTACCATGCTTATTTCTACTAAAATAAGATTGCATGCTAATAATATTGTCTTTTAACATTCTCTTTCAATTTTTTTTTTCATTAGAAGTCTTAATAGAGGCTTATGACCTCCACCTCTATAGTCTATACTATGCCATAATGATTCCTCTGGCATTACCACATTTACTATAAACGTACAATTCATAGCTCAAATTATTTTGTGTTATCACATTGTAGGGATGATGTCTCTAAACTTATGCGAAGTTAATGAATTATGCTAGTCGCATCTTCAATATACACTAAAATGACTTATATAGTCACAATTTTGACCCCTGTAATTATTAATAAAGTCTATATTGATCTAGTATATGTCCACAAAATCTAAGAGCTGGGGCATCACATATGACTCTACTTTCTTCATTTTAAAGAATCAATAATATTACTCCTACTTAATTCTTTCAATCCTCCTAAGTCCTATCAAAGGCTTTTTTCTTTTCTTTTTTTTTCTCACTTATTCCGTTAGACAGTTTTGGATAAGGATGAACGACGATCGCTTAGTTTGTGAGATTAGGATGAACGACGATCGCTTAGTTTGTGGATTAGTTTACTTCTAAAGGAATATTTTAAAAAATAATAAAAAATCATTGTTTTTTATTTCTTCATTAGAAATGTGAGATTTTATCAGTGGACGCGAATGTTTTCTTTTTATATTTATGTAATAGGAAAATGGAGAGTGGTACTGGACTATGCTAAGGTCAAAATGACAGGTAAAATATTTATATGATTATCAGAGTTGGGTGGGTATGCTAAGATTTCTCTTTGAAGCACATTGCTAGTTTACTTTCTTGTTTTTAATAATTCATCAAAATCAAAAGAAATATCTCTACTGTGGCAAAAGTAAACAAATCTTTCAGATGTAACACAAATTTTGAAAAAGTAAAGATTATTTTGCATTATTCTATGCTTGCTTGATTGCTTCATGTCATGATCAAAGTTTTACAGTTGATGCAACCGATACCAAATTATGAATCAATGGGCCATTTACCAAATGGCAAATGATGTGGCGAAAGTTGGAATATACTTGTCAATGACAAAGTAAATCCCTCTCACATTGTGCAATCAATCCTTGCCATGTCAAAGACATTCTTGTTTTATTGAGGTTTACCTGTTACCAAGCACTTTGGATTCCAATTTTGTTGAACCCACGAAATAAATTAAAAGAATAATGATAATTGAGTGTTTGATTGTCATCAATTCATTTGACTTTTTGATTTTTTTTTTTAATTTTATTTAGTGCAAGTTTCATTGTGATCGTCTAATGGTAATAGCATTTTTTGTAATGTCTCATGTTCTATGATTTGAACTACACTTGGCCTCACACTCTCCCACTATCAACCTATCTAAAAATAATTCAAATTTTATTGTTATGTTAGAAATGACAATACTAATGTTGAATCTCACTGTCATGAGACAAGAATAACATTAGCCACATGTACATTATTATATCCTAAAAGAAGAGTAATCAAATTTCACTTATGCATTAATTAATTTTTTATTATACTCCAAATCTATCTAATACATATTTAGTTTAAACTTAGTGGGTTCTAGTTGTCTCAACTGGTAAAATCTCTGATGGTTGAAAAAGAGATCTGGGGTTCAATCCCCACCTACACCAAAAATTGATTGATATCTTAATCTAATGATAAAGAGTTATTATTAAAAGCGGATGCCATAAGTTGAAACTCTCTCAAAAAAAAAAAAGTGTACACCTGCATAACACACTTTTAAACAATCTAATCAATCTATTTACATAATCTAATATATCACTTTAACCTACTCTAAGATTTTACAGACCTCAAATACAATGGTGGAGGTCGAAATTTGTTTTTGAGAGGGCTGAATAAAAATATGATAATTTCAAATTTACTTAAAATTTTTTTTTATTGTACTACTATGTATAGTAATATGAAAGAGAATTGTGGAACAATTTAAAATGAAGATGCAGTACTTTAGAACTCAATATGTCTACTACAAAATATACTGTATTTATTAAATTTGACAAATTGTTCCAATATGATTAACAAAAAAATGATTAAATTATCTTTAATGAACAATTATTTAGGTACTAAAAAGTACAAAAGTAAACAATAATATATATATATATATATATATATATATATTTTTGTAGGGATGGAAAGCCCAAGAATACACGTCCACGTATGTGTTGGGCTTGAGACCCAGGCCGAGGATAAGGAATCACTCGAGGATGGAAAAGTACTGTCGAAGGGGCCCATGGTAATAGGTGAAGAGAACAATGTTGGTCATAGCAGTCCATGGCGTTGTGCCGAGAACGAGTTCCTCCTTGGCTACCCAAAGCCGAGGTCCGAAGATGTAATTTACCGACAAGGGCAATCTTCTAGACCATTCCATGGAGGAAATAAGTACTAAAGCTAAACAGAGCAAAGTATGACCATGAAATATCTCCAGGGAAAGTTGTTGCCTCCGCATTAAATGCACCGCAGCTAACTCCCTGGCCGTATTAATATGGAGATGATACCTGAACAGTGTATTTCAGTCTTACAGCTACTACATGAGGACTTGTGAGAGGGGCTGATGGGACAAGTATCCACACCAACTATCTGGGATGCACGTGAAAGGTGGTGATGAAGGGGAAAGACAATATAAAAGAAAGGAGAGACAGTGAGAAAAGGGATCGAGAATTTCAAGAGAAAAACACTATAGCCTTCAGGAACTAAATTTGTAACCGAATTTGAGAATAATATATAAGAATAGACCTCTTTGGATCTTGCCGAGGACGATTTTTCTTCAATACAAACCATTTTCATTTCATTTTCTTATCATCTGAACCCATTCTAGTGTTTGTTTGATTAACTAAAACCCAGTTTTTCAACCCATTCTTTATAAATTTATTATTTTGGGCTTTTTGGGCCTAAGTTCATCCAAGTAGTGGGTTTTTTTTTTTTTTTTTTTTTTGAGAGTAAGTAGTGGGTTAGGAGTTCAAATTTGGTCCTCACAATATTATTGTTTGCAAACTATATACCTTTAATTGATAATATACAAACTATTAATACTGTGATAAAGTAAACAATAATGTATATAACTTTTACTTTATCTATTTATTGTTTGTTTTATGAGACATTTCCGTTAATTTTAACAAAATTTGATAATGTGATAATAAAGTAAAAAATTGTTTTACTCTCATATTTATGGTTCTCCCACTAATTCTTTCCTTCTATCCTCATTTGGATGTGTTTATTCACAAGGCATAAGTTTTAAGATAAAAAATAAAAAATAAAATCTTTAATTTTTTTTCCCAATGGGTGTTGTCGACTCTTGTGACTTAACATATCATCCAATTATGCTAAAGTTAGCTAAATGCCTCATAAAGCAAATCACATGGGAGGTAGGTGTATTTTTATTTATTTATTTACTTATTGATAATTTGATATTTAGGAAAAGAAGATTTAAACTTTAAATGTTTTTATTAGAAACAATGAGGTGTTAGTTGAGTCACATGACTTTTACTTATAAGAGTTGTCACAAAATAAATCACATAATAATAACCACATATTTTAAAGGTATACCACATGGATGATATCTATGATGAGGGTTTTTTTTTTTTTTCTTTTTTAATGTATCAAAATATGCAATCATGCACATAGATAGAAAGAAAAAAAAATCTAAGAAAAAGTTCCATGAACATTACGATGGGTTTTAGACTTCAAGCAGTGATGATGAATATTCTCTCAAAAAAAAAAAGCTGTGATGAATATCTGCCATGGTCCCACTTATAGATACCAAATAATGTTGGCCAACATAATTCATTTCCATGCCAAATCTGACCTTGAACAACATACCATATCAGAATCGGGTTGACCCAAACCCTAACGGGTAGCCCTATTTAGTTGAAAGCCTCTTAGAGGCTGACAGCTTGACAGGTAGCCCTATTTATTCAAGAAAAGAACAAGTCTATACAATATGTCAATATACAGCAAGCCAGCATTTTAGACCACCAATGCTAAAAGCCTAAAACAGCTAGAAGAGCTACAGAACTTTCTCTTCTCCTAACAAACAACACAGTGTTTATATACAAATTTACATCAAAGATTGCCTAAAAAATAGCAAGATATTCCAAAAAATACTCAAAGGAGGCTTCCATAATTAGCTTTTAAAAATTCTTAAGTATGGGGGCAGCAGGTCTGGCTAAAAAAGGGGATCAGGACGTGGAGAACCGTAGTAGACTTCATTCCGCTTACTTCAAATAATTTAGTAGGTTGTGAAAAATATTGTAGTCTCTAGGTCATTTTACCTTTGCACTATTTGGTCTACCACTTCCACAAATGAAAGATTTGAACAATGAGTCATGATTTTTCAAGCATGTGGACCTCCAAATCTCTTTAGAATACGGAAAACTTAGCAGAACATGATCTGTTGTCTCCATCCCATCCTCACAACATTCACAACCCAGTATCAAACAAATTTTTCCTCCTAATCAGGTTAGCTTTAGTAGGTGGTATGTTTCTACAAGTTCTCCAAATGAAAGTTTTGATTTTATTACATACTTTGACCGCCCAAATCAATTTCCATATTTTATTGCTTTGCAAGTGATCGGATGATTGGCCACGAGAAAAACTTAGTTGTTAGATTCGGATCATTTTATATGCAATCTTTACCGAATTGGGCCATGTGTTAAAAGTTGTTAAAAAAAGGTTGTGTATTATGACTAATTAATATGAAAAAAAAAAATTGTGAAATTTGTTATAACAATGACTATGCCAGGAGGGTGGCACCCAAAAGGACCCAACTTTTAATGAGACATCCACTTCCCGTACTGTTCATGTTATAAAATATATATTATGGTCCCCCGCCCCACTATTTCCTCTTTCTGTGTTCTAAACCATGTTGAAACAATAAAAAAATGTAGATTTGGTTTTGGTCAAATAAGATAATACCCATGGTCTGTGAGGCAAAAGCTGTATAAGCACTAGTGAATTGAGGATCCAAAGCCACTCTATAAATTCTCCCCTTACAGCCACCATATCCCTACAAGAAAAAAACAACCCATAGTTTCTCTATTTCACCATTTCAAGCTTTCTTTTTTTTCCAGACATGTCGTCCATCGCTTTTAGTTGTGCTGAAGTTTACGTGATGAAGAAACGCCAAAAGGAAAAATTGAAGATAATGGAGGAAGAGAGAGCGAAGAGAGGAGAAAGCAGCGAGGAAGAGAGGAAAGTCAGCGGTTCTACACTTGGAAGGAGTAAAAAGGTTCATCCGGGAAATTTTCCATCCCAGAATTCTGCTGGAAAACCTGGAGATCAGGCAGGCCATAATGTGTCTTAACGAATGGTTTCCAAAGCTTGACTGCATAATATAGCTTAGGGGGCATCCAAACTTGTAAAAATGCTTGGCTTCGTTGTGAGAAGATGTATATATTAAATTTATGCTTGTTTCACCTTTTAAATATTAATAAAAAAAGTTGTATCTTATCTTCAAATTTCTAGTTTCCATTGTTTTTTTTTTTACCTTACACGTCTATGAGTTTCAGACCTTCATGAGTTAAAGGGTAATATTAGGAGCACAATATTTTTCATAACTTTTGATATAGTTTGCTGTAATTGAAGCACAATAACTTTCACACATATAATTTTGAAAAATTTTGTGATCTTTCCATTTATTATTAACTGAACAGGGATAGTATTATGGGATATCTGCATGGGTAGGTTATCTCAACCTGAGGGATTGGACTCTGGCAAATTTTGTTGTTCTCTTGCAGCCCGGTACTGTTAGCCGCCTCTTCTTATAAGCCTTGGCTTGAGTCTAATGCATCTAGACACCGGACACTTCCTTATAACGAAGTGGCTCGCTGGTTCATGACATAAGACCCAATGGACATTGGCAGCTTCTAGTTGGCTCGTGGATGGCCGCTTGGTATTTCAAAGATGCAAGCGTTTTTTGCTGAGAACTAGGATGCAAGCGTTGATAACTAGGAAGCAAGGATATTCCATTTTGTTCAAGTAACGGATTCAATACAAATTTGGTACATGTTTGTTTGTCTATGCGTTCCAGCTGGTTTATTTTTTATTTATTTTTTTTGTGGGAAAGATGTGTTTATACATCATAGATATGTTCGTGATTCGGCTTGGCCCAAAGCTTAAAATATTTTTGAAACAATGCTGTTTTGCTTAAAAATCAGAGTAAATCCTTAAATCTTTCACTCCTCTTTGAACTCTCTCTCTCTCTCTCTCCTCTTTAATTAATACATGTATCCTTGCTATATTGTATCCTAAGTTTTTCAGGAATTGTCATATCGTACCTATACCAAAAGACTTACCTATGCTTCCTATCCACACATGCATTGTAGTCATCTTGGATTAGCTCAACTAGCAAGAAAGTAACTCCTATAAGTACATAGACTTCGACGATATTTTTGTTACAAATTAGTAAAAAGTAGTTGGTAACAGATTACCTAAAATAGGGAAGGGGTGAATATGGGTAACCAAAACTAAAAAACACCAAAAAACCTAACAGCTTCAACTTACCCATTTTCCTCTTAAGATGGGTTTTAGCTATAGTTGTTCCCTATCTTTAGGGAGCACTATTCATTCTTCTTGGTAACTATGATAAAGTAAAATGAGTGTTTTGAAAAGTGAGAAGAATAATAAAAAATGAATAAAGAAATAATATTTAAATAAAATAAGGTTTCAATTCTTTAGAATAAGGAATTTGATTTGGGTGAAAAGAAAAAATGGTCAGCTAAAATAGGAAAAGTAAGTTCTTACCCTAAAATAGAGATAAAATTTAAGTAATCTGCTACCAATTCTCTAAGCCACTAAAAGTATGATAAAAAGTTCTTGTGATTGATACACTATTTTTGTCATGATTTTTTTAACAAATATTAATGAATCTTATGAAAGTCTAATACAAATTAATGTGATAACGTTTTTGTCAAGATATAATACAATACACATATTTGATAAATAGAGTACGTTGTCACATCATTTTATAAGATTTGTTTATATTTAGAAGAATAAGGTTTTTCTTTAAACGAGAACAGAGAATCTCCTCCAACCTTGACGGTTCAAAATGTATCTAAAGTTATTTATCTCGATGAGTTATATATTAAGTCATTTAAACAATTTCGTGATTTACATGACTTTTAAAAATGTAATGCGACTAAAAATAAGTTAATCAAAACATATAAATAATTTTATATAATTTTTTATATCATGGTCAAAAAATGAGAGAACTATCTTCTGTGTCTTGTATTTAGAGATATATCACATGATAAAATGCACAACAAACAAACAATTCAAAAATATAGACTTGAAAAGTAGAAATACAAATTCAAATATTATCTAAATTCTCACGTAATGATGAGATGGAGGACTTACTAATAATCTACATTTTTAAGAAGCATGATCTATTTTCGAGTTGTCTAATCAGTGAAAAGTGATATAATCTACTAATAATCTACATTTTTTAAGAAGCATGATCTATTTTCGAGTTGTCTAACCTGTGAAAAGTGATATAATCTACTAATAATCTACATTTTTTAAGAAGCATGAATATTAAATATTACAAAAATTTCAACATCAATAAACGGGTTAAACTCCGAATCTCTTCTCTTGAAGGATTATTTTATTTGGTGAGAGAAAGTATATCACTTCCTATGTTCCTCAAAGATTAAAAAAACAAAATGCAAATTCAATACCAAATCTCTTCTAATAATGGATTATTTAATTTGATGAGAGAATAGATATCACTTTTTGATCCTCCTATAAAGTTTAATATGAATGAAGAACCAATGCATGTGAAGTTTACTTCATCATTATTGAGGTCACAAAAAATAGAGGCCATAAAGGGTGAGTCGCAAGCCGCTCATTTGAGTCCCACTATCTCTTCCATTTAGAAGTGCACACTGCAGGGATTGCAATTCGCAATGACCATCTTAATCAATTACACACATAATTTTCGGTCGGCACCAATGGTTTGTATATATTACAAAGAAAAACTTGCAACCTTTCTTGGCCAAGAGTAAGAATATAATGAATTGGACCTAACAAACTTTGTCAGTTTGTCGTACATGTGATTGACTTCAATGGAAAAAAAATATTTCTATCAAATGATACCACGTCAACGGTATCAAAATTCAATAAATGAGAGATATGTGTATATAAAAATAATTATCTATTAACATATGTCTTCCATTTGTTAGTAGAATAATTATTTTTTGCAGACATATCTCACACTTATATTGAATTTTGATACCGCAACATAATATCATTAGATACTAATTACCTTCTCATTCAATACTTAATTTAATATTTATGTTATTAAATTGATCAGTGATTAGGATTGTAAAATTCCAGGGTATATACTTAAGAGTGTTCGGGTAGCTAGGCTTTTTATGTTATTCTTTGGCCTTTATTTTTGACTTAGAGTTATTTTACTTTAATTTAGAGAGGCCCTAATGGTTCAAATATGTTTGTTTGTTTTTGATTTTTTTTTTTTTTTTAAGTGAAACCAACAGGAATCACCTCCCCCCAACCCCCCCCCCAAAAAAAAGAGTTGTGATTGGTGTCACAGCTTAAGACTTAAGGAAGTTGTGAATAAGCTCGTGGAAAAAAAAAACGTGTTTGTAACTTTGTAGCATAATTGATGAAAAAAAAAAAAAAAAAAAAGAAAAAACCACAAAGGCTAAAAGGAAAGATACAAAATGTTTTACCTAATTTATCCATAGATCAAATATTTCTTATAAAGTAACTGAATTGGCACTTTTTAATAGAAATATTTAGGTAGGAGTGTGCATCCAATCCGCCAAAACCAACCCGACTCAACCCCACCCACCGGGTTGGGTGGGTTAGTTTGGGTTATGAAATTTTTTTTAATAGTGGGTTGAGTTGGGTTTGGGTCATAACAATCACAACCCGCCTAACCCGACCCAACTCACCTATATGTTTAAATTTTAAATTATATATATTTAATATATATATATATATATATATATATATAGGGGTGTGCAGAAAACCCGCCAACCTGCCAAACCTAACCCGACCCGACCCGACCTGCCTGGTTGAGTCGGTTTTTAGGGCTTGGTGGGTTGGGTTGGGTTACCAAAAAAAAAAAAAAAAAATTTATAGCGAGTTAGGTTGGGTTTGGGTCATAAAATTACAAACCCGCCAAACCCGATCCGACCCACCCATATTTTAATATATTTATAAAATATATTATATATTTAATAAATTTAAAAAAAAAAAAACAGCTGTAGAGCACTTTCTCGGTTCCTACTATCATATATAATATAAAATCATATAAGTTCTTTTAATATATATTTAAATATATTATATAATTAATAAAAAAAATTAAATATTTTAGATATATTTTGTTTATAATTAAGTTAGGAACTCATGTATATTTTGTTTATAAGTGAATTAGGATACTAGTTCATTTATATTTTGTTTATCAACTCAAGTGGTAAGTGTGATATATTTTTTCTGCTCAATTTAATAATAATAGTAATAAATAAAAAATTGTCCAACCCATGTGGGTTGGGTTGAATTTTTTTTGACCCACCATGGTGGGTTGGGTCAAAAAATCCCTTCAACCCGACCCATGCACAATTATAAAACTCAATTACTTCGCAAACTCTAACAATCTTATTTCTCTCTCTGCCGCCTCCTATTCTCACTTCTCTCACTCCACTCTTATTTGTTTATAACTGAGTTGGGATACTAGTTCATGTATATTTTGTTTATTAACTCAGTTGGATATATTTTGTTTATAACTGAGTTAAAATACTAGTTTATGTATATTTTGTTTATTAACTCAAGTGGCAAATGGGATATATTTTTTGCTCAATTTAATAATAATAAAAATTGTCCAACTCATGGGTTCAACCCGACCTAACCCAATCCATGTGGGTTGGGTTGGGTTGGGTTGAACCCCTGTGATAAATTGGGTTGGGTTGGATTTTTTTTAACCCAACATAATGGGTTGGGTCAAAAAATTCTCTTAACCTAACCCAACCCGATCTATGCACACCCCTATATTTAGGATTTAACGTTCTGTTTGTTTCGATGTAAAATATTTTCCAATTTTCAAGTGTTTGACTGCATGTAAAATATAGTCAAAGTTGTAAAATATTTTCCTCTAACTAAAACTTTGTGGGTAAAAACCTGTAAAATATTTTACCAAAAAAGAAAGTGTAAAATATTTTACAAAAATCTCACAGTCTCACACCCGACTCTCTCCCCCTTCCTCATACTTTACTCATTCTCTCTCACACTAGCCCAAACCAGCACCAACACCCATCGGCCACTCTCTACCTCCACTCCGCCAGCACCCTTCGCCGCCCTTCACCTCCATTCTGGTGGCACCACCATCAGATTTCGGTCTGTTTTGTCATTGGAGAAGTCACCGTGAGAGGTCGGAGGTGAGCCTTATCATTGCTACTCCATTGCTCGTTGGTTGGATTTGGTTTTGAAAGCTACAAATGCTACTGCTAAGATCTCTGATCTGGAATCTCTGAGAGTGAATGGGTTTTTTATTCCTTCACGATTTGGGCTTCTAGGATGGCTTAGGGGTTGCGGTGGGTGGCTGGGTGGGTTTGTGGGTAGTGGTGGTTGGGCGAGCTGCGATGGCTAGTTGGCTTTTGTTGATTTTTTCTCTTCGATTTGTGATTTAGGTGGCTGATGGTGACTATGGTGATTGGGTTTGTGGTGGTTGGTGGTTGTTGGTTGTTGGTTTGTATTTGCATTTTCTAGTATTGAGGTCAATCCAAACACTTGAAATTTTTTTTCTGAAAATGTTTACATGTAAAATGCAAGGTTCTTAGACTCGGACCGTTCATCGAACAGTAAATGGAAGAGGTTCAAGGTTTTTGAGGTCGGACTGAGGTCGAACCGTGGTCAAACCTTGATGACGTCATAATTAATTTATTAATTATTTAAAATATAAATAAATACTTTTAATTAGTACAAATAAAAAAATTAACTAAAATAGTCCAATTAGATAAAAGATTTATCTTCATATTTTTCATATCATAATTTTGACAAGACAAACAAAAAATATCAAAGCTTAAACAAACATATATATAATATTTATTTTCTTATTTTGATGTTGATTAGTTAAACGTGTGATAATAATAATAATAACAATAATAATAACTTTAGAATGACGCTAACCTTAAATAACATTAAAAAAAAAAAAAAAAAGAAGGACACCTATTGTTTAAAAGGACCTCAATATTGGCGGATGACAAAAGTTAAAAAAATTTGAATGGTCAAATCTTACTATTAGTCTACTGAGCTTCATGAGGTCACGTGGTAGTGGTTTTGTCAGGCAAAACAGTGGGCACACTTAACAAAAACAAGAATATAGCTATACAAGTTATTAGTGCACTACTCAGTCAAAAACAAGAAACAAGAGCTAATATGAGGAGATGGGTTTCTAGCTGCTGCCTGCTGGGCGAAGTGTGGCCGAGAAGGAGAAGAAGAAAATAGGAGGTGGGGATGATCGGAAAGATATACTACCAGAAAGTTAACAGTGATGTTAGCAATCTCACCAACTTGGCTCTCTGTTTTCTTTTTCTCTCTCGCAATTTGTTTTTTTTTTTTTTTATATTCAAATTCTTTATGGACTGAGACCTATTTTCCAGCCAAATGAGATCTGTTTTCCGGCCAAATATAGTAAAAAAAATGGAACCGTGCGAACCTTTAAAACCGGCCACGGTTCTCTGAACCGTACGATTTGACCGCGATTCGAGCGATTTTATGCATTTTTCACATAGTGAGGTTCTAAGTTCTAAATAAAGGGAATAACAAAGGATTCACGGTTAACCAAGTCGAACCGTACGGTTCGATCCAGATCTGAGAACCATGGTAAAATGTTTTACATGTAAAATATTTTACATTTGAAAATTTTTTACGTCGAAACGTAAATCTCCCATTATAATATATTATTATTATTGTTGTTGTTGTTGTATGTGTAAAAAACTTATACCATATCATGTATTAACATTCAAAATCAAATTATTCAGTCTTATTCATTATTACAATTATAAAACCTCAAATTATAATCAATCTAATATAATAATTACTATTTATGTTTGTAATTATTATTGACCACAAGTTCATTACTTTTGTTAATTAATTAATTATGAATTATTTAAGTCCGCTAATGATCTTTAAGGGAAAAGTAACGTACCAAAAGAAGTCCACAAAAGGACAAGCCCGCAGCCAGGTCACCCACCACTAACGATGATTACACAATTAAGTACAGATCTGTTCGGATTCTCAAATAAAAAAGTACAGATCTGTTCGCGCTTTCAGATTACCTTGAATCCGTACCTTCAGATGTACTGACCCTGGAACCTAGTTAAGGATAAACCATCTCAGCAACACTCTTGTATGACGGTATACAATATTTACTCCTCTAGTCATATTAGATTTTTTTTTTCTAAGTTAACACACACATACAAATAAATATATAAAGCTAAATATATATCCTGGATTTTACTATTGTGTGCCTAAGGGTACACAATAGTAAACCAATTTTGAAAAAAATTTATCAGAAATTGAAAAAATTTTGATAATTTTTTCAATTTTCAATAAAACATTTCCCATATATCATTATCTTAATTCTTAGATGCTTCTAGAACACAGAGAAATAATGCTCTCTCTTTTCATATTCATGATGGATCCTACCATGAATTTAATTAGTGGATATTATCATGTATGTGAGAAGGGGGAGCATCATTCTCCGTACTCTAAGAGTATCTAATAATTACTCATCATTTACTATTAATAATTAAATATAAAAATGCCTCATTTAAATTTTCGGTTTATTTCCTCCAAAAAAAAAAAAATCGGTTTAGATTGTATTGATTCAACCTATAAATAATCCTCAAATACTTGGTAATCAATCGTGAAACAGACTTCGCTATTTAACTTCCTTTAAAAGGAATTTCAGCCATAGTCAGATATTTATATTTCACTCATTGTCCATAAAATATTCTAAATATCTTATAAATCAATAATGTGATGGATTGAACTTAAAATTTTTGAATTTACGTCACCCTCCAAACTAACAAGCCCACCGCTCAATTATCCCCTCAAAAGGTTGATACTAACTCTCATTCTCCAAAGTAAATGAAAATCATTTTCTACCCCCTTATTTGAAAAAGAAAATTATAGATTTCAAAGATGGTAGTTTTTGGTAAACTAGTTTGCCACATGGATAGTACATCAAAACACTATTAATTAGACAAACTGATAAAAAGCAATACTAATATTTGAACAATGCTAGGACTACAAATATATATACAACTTTTGTTATAGTGGGTTCCAGTTAGCTCAACTGGTAAAGTCTTTGATGGTTGTATAAGAGATCTGGGGTTTAATCCTCGTCTACACCAAAAACTGATTGGTGTTTTGGTTTGATAATAAAGAGCAATTATCAAGAGCGGACGCCATAGGTTGAAACTCTCTCTCTCAAAAAAAAAAAAAAAAAACTTTTGTCATAACTTGTCATGTACTGAGTTGTGCCCAAAGTTATGTGGTGAGTCGTGCTCAAAGTTGTGAACTTTATTGTGATCCTAACATCTTTTTAATATTTTATAATGAAAGAGAGAGCACTATCTATTTCTTTTTTTGACTTTGATTGCTACAATAATTCAAGTATATCTATCAATTAAGATGACAGCAGAGTAAATGAACTTTTTTTGGTCCCATGGATGATCAATCAATGTTTCGTCTAACATTTTTTGAAAGGATGTTTCGTCTAACATTGATTTTTATTTACTTAATACTTTTATATATTATATGCTAATAATGCAGTTCGGTAGGTATAGTGGCACTTGGTTATAAGTTGTATATTCAACGTTCCACTTTTCTAGGTTTACAAATTAATAGCCGTATTAGAGCATCCACATCCGGATGCTAAATCTCATCTTATTTTACAATCTCAAAAAGCTACTTTATCTATTATACCACCCCATTTTACAATACACCCAACATCCCAAAATTCTATTTCTTATCCCATTTTATTTAAATATTCTATTTTATTCTTTTTTTTTACTATTTCCCTTTTTCTATTCCTCTTCCTCCCTCATTACCGGTTTCAACCCAGCCACACACACACACACACACACACACACACACACGGCAACCCCACCTCCACGGCTCCACCATCATCAACCACCACACCACCACCAAACCAACCTCCCTCATTACCGGTTTCAACCCAGCCACACACACACACACACACACACAGCCAAACCCATCACCACACACACACACACACACACACACACACACACACACACACGGCAACCCCACCTCCACGGCTCCACCATCATCAACCACCACACCACCACCAAACCAACCAATCCGCACCGATCAACCACCACGCCACCATCGCACCGATCAACCACCACGCCACCACCACACTCGGAGAGTAGTAACTAATATTCACATGCATAATCATAAATCAAAGGCAACAAAAATGGTTGAATCAGAGAGAGACAGAGAGTACCTTTGGATTCGCGCGAGCAGAGAAGCTTGAGAGGAAGATGAGGAGATGGAGATGGAACCCTAGGGAAGGTGCGGGAATGGAAAGGGAATGAGGCGGGTCGGGTCGAGTTGGGAATGGTCCACCTCGATCCACGGCGAGCACCCCGATTCACAAACTACGGCACCACCCCGATCCACCACCACGGCACCACCCCGATTTGCCACATCAAACCATGAGCTCCACCAAACTATGAGACCCACAGAGGCTTGATTCAAGGGAAAATAGAGAGAGAAAAAAAACAAAAGAAGAAAAGAAAGGGAAGACAGGGACGAGAGAGTGGGAAGAATGGAATGAGAGAATCAGAACTGAAAAAGAAGAAAGAAAAAAAAAAAAAAAAGAGAGAGAGGAGATGAGAGTGACCGGTGAGAGAGTGTAGAGATGATAGAGTAAACAGTGAAAATAATAAAATATTAATATATCTTTTAACATTGAGCTACAGTGCGGTTCTAAATGTAGAACCGCACTGTAGCTAAATCTCAAATTTTTTTTTACATATGAGATATGGACTCCCGGTTGCTGATGGGTTTTGGGGTTCAAATGCTAAATGCTCCTAACATTTGGCATATAGAACCCCAAATGTGGATGCTCTTAGAATCTAAAACCTACAAAAAGTAGAAGTAATAATTGAGGTTGACACAAACTAACCCACTAAGTAATTTATATTAGTTATATGACATCTAATTAGGTAAACTAATTTGCCACACATGTGTCAATTGTCAAAGCCAAATACCATCGTTTCTTCCAGCCTTGACTTTGAGACTTGTACTTCAATAATATCTTCAAGATTCCCATTTCACGTGTTTGACTGTTCTTGTTGTTTTTACATGAATCGAGTTTTAATTTACTTGTCTTTTTAAATTTGGATTTGGGGTACAGGTTGAGAAAGTCATGGCCGGCCAGCAACTCGATGAAAGCTACAAGTACCTAAAGCTATAATCAAGCAACATGTCATCAAAAAGAGAAATATAATGAAGATAGTACTATCTAACAATAGAGACAATGAAAGGGAAATTTTGAGGTTAGATGAGAAAGGAGGAAGAGGATTTTTTTTGCTTCCAAAAGCAAAGAAATTAAAACTAGGTGTCATTTGTTGAATGTGGTCTACATAAGCTTTTTGTGTAGAAATTAATGAAGATTGAAGATTGAAGATTGAAGTTTGGTAAGATGCAGGAATGGAGCCAGAATTGTTTCTTAGGGATCAAAGCATGAAAATATATAAATAAATTTGACCATTACACAAAACTAGAATTTATCAAAAATTGACAAAAGGTAAACAAAATAAAAATATATAATTTTTTTTTTTTAAATTCAATTTTACTCAATCATTTGTGATCTATCAAAATGTATGTAAACATTATTTTTAATCACAACAACCATCTATGATTGAGTTACAATAATTTTATTTTTAATGTACACATTTAAAGAATCCATTATTGAATCATGATTTATTTTGTTGCCACTAGTTGTGACTTTTGATATTATTTGTGACTAAAAATGTTTGTTTCAAAATTGCAATAAAAGTACACCCATTTTATAAAGGAAATAGAACCAACCATGAAAGTTGAAAATTATATTTAATATCATTGTATGTCCAAATGCTGTTCTAACTTGGAAAAAAAAAACATTCTCAAAAAAAAACTTGGAGAAAAAAACACTTAATAATGTTGTTAATAAGAATAATAATAATAATAATAGGTAACAACATAAAAAGCAACAAACATTTTTTTAGGTGGAATTAGGTAGCACAACATATATAGGTCAGTGACAGTATTGAACGGAAAGTATTGAACTTTTAATTTTAGATGTCAAACTTCAGTAAGTAAACTGTAATGCCAAACATATATAGGTCAGTGACCATTTTATATATTCTTAAGATTCTTTGGGTTAGCTTTCAATTTTGAAGGGTTAGTTTTCAATTGAATCTAAAGTCCCAAACTTTAATTCAAAACTAGTTTTCAATTGAATCAAAAGTCCCAAACATTAATTCAAAACACATGTAGCGCAGACTAGTCAAGTGGCCTGTTTATTTTTTAGATTTTCTGGGTCAACTTTCTATTTGAAGTGACTAGTTTTCAATTTTGGGGGGCCAAATATAAATATTTTGTACCTTACTTTCAAATATATATACATAATTTCAAGGGAGGCATGGCCCCCCTTGGTCTACAAATAGGCAAATAGCTCCACTCCTGGTCAAATGAGTTGATATTAAAGTTTTTTTTTTTTTTTTTTTGGTTTTTATAGTATTTCAAAGGCATAATAAAAATCTTCTGATTGAAGATTGAAACTAATTTGGTTAATGAATATTGACAAAACTCTATCTTTGAACACTGAACAGTAGGACTTGTGGGAAAGAGGGTTGCTTTGGGTTTTTATTGATTAGGGCAATTTGATTAAGCTTAGTTCCATTCAATTTATTGCCATTAAGGTATTGATGTCTTCTGAAGTTGCTAAATTTGTAGGATTATGTTAATCAGTATTAAGGAGGATTGGGGTAGCATCTATATTGTAGAATTGGAGTTTGTTGATGGCGTGACCAAATTGTCCATTGAGCTCAAAAACAGGTCTAAAGAAAATCTCTATTTCCCTCCATCCCAAACCACAACTTTCCCATAAGTGTGCAATGTGGGCTTGGAACCCATAGGAAAAGGATAAAAATAATCTTCTAGGTCCGGACCATTTCAGCTAGCAACCGCAATCAGGCTTCTTATGTTCCATGGAACCCATCCTGTACTTAGCGTTGAAGTAATTGCATTTGGACTCAAGGTATGTGGTGTTCTTTCTTGTTGGGCCCAATTTCTTTGGGCTGTTAAAATTGGCCCTGAACAAAACTTGTTATGGAAACTAGATAAAACCATTTGAAGATTTTGTTAGAATATATGTATATTTTATTTTAAAAATAAATCGGCTAGATTCATTAATTCGTATATCACATAAAGATGAAATTATTTTAGGATCGTAGGTTGAAATTGTCACCTAAAAATGTAGGTTTAAATTAGCTTAATTAGTAAAGATTCTGATGATTAAATAAGAGATCTGGAATTCAATCCCCGCCTACACCAAAAACTTATTTATGTCTTAGTTTGATAATAAAAAATTATATATTATTAGGAGCGAACGTCATAAGTTAAAACTCTTTAAAAAAAACTAAAAATAAATTAGAATTAGAAGAGAACCTAATAAATAAATATTAAAGAGAGTAATTAATTTTTTTTTTTGCTAAACATTAAAGAGAGTAATTAATGAATAGATATTAATTAAGCACACACAAATATATCATTAATTTGGTAAAATCATTCAACACCCTATATGTAGGTTCTACACATTGTTGGAAGTAATTTTAGATTCTTGATCTAATAAAATTTCGATCTGATTTTTAAATATAGGGAAATGCTAATGAGTGCCTTTAGGGCACTAGTTAATAATCCATTTAAAAAAAGTTTTTATGGGAAATGAAAAAAAGGTAATTAATATTTTGACAGTTTTTTTCATTTCCCATAAAAGTGATATAAAAACTGTTCTAAAATTGATTATTAACGAGTGCCCTAAGGGCACTCGTTAGCATGACCCTTAAATATATATATGAGAAAGATGTAAAACATTAATTGATTGATTTTATATAATAATTCCTTATTCATTCTAGGTAAGCTCTATGTGTGTGCGTGAGCTCACATGTGTGTTGGGTTCAAGTTACACTTTTTTTTTTCCAAGTTACATCTAATATAACTCTAAGTAATGATATACCACATAATAATTTAGTTTGAATTCTAATTGTAAGGACTGAATAAACTAGCTTTGCCCAAGCCCACTTAGAATAGTGAATCAATAAAATTTGTAAGAGAGGGAAACAATCAACAAGAGAGGGCTCTGCCCGAGGATGAAAATAAGGAAGAAAAGGCTAAAGTTATAGAATAGATTAGCAAATGTCTCCCTACAAGCCTGCCCTCGGAGGCCAATGTTATACAGAGGTTGCACTGTTTACTCTCTTCTCTCAATGTTCTTCTTTGTTTCTTTTTCTTATCCTCCGATATTTGTGTCTCGATCCCTCTCTATGAAAACCATCTTTTTCTTATATACTCCCCCTTCCTTTGCATCTTGACCTTCCATCTATAACTCCCTCATTTCTCTTCATGACACTTGTCCCTTTAAACATCTGAAGAAGGTAATAGATGGAGTTTGCTTAGCTGTGAATTACACTATTCAGGTCACTTCCTCATCAATGCAACTGATAAAACTATTGCCTACCATTTAATGCGGAGGCAATAAGCTACTTCTCTCTGGAAACTTCCCTTGCTCCTCATGATTCTCTTATCTCAGCCAATCCTTCCCACATGAAGCTCCTAAAAGCCTTTTACCCCTTCAACTCCCTTTCTCGGGTGAACTCCCTCCTCAGGCGTGTTATGCCCCAATGCCAACACTACAGCTCAACAATTTCTTCTTCGGTCCTCGAACCCCCACACTAATATTCCACTATTGAATGATCAACCTTTTTTTTTTAGCTTGATTCTCAAAAAATATATATATATATATATTTGCTTCATATATATAGTTTGTTCCCCCAAAGGTGAAATCCCAATATCTCCTTGATTATGAGTTTATTGTTTCTAAGTCCAAACCAATGCCAAGTTATTGATATTTATTATTGAAAATAAAATAATGTTGTAATAAAATAATTCTTTTTGTCAATAAGTTTGGTTGTTATGTATCGAAAGTTTGTGATGATGATGCATATGGAAAGTTTTAATTTTTGTAAATATATTAATTTTAAAAATTGTCACATGTATTAAGTACTACTTATTATAAATATTTTAGAAATGAATAGTGTAGGGACCGGGTTTGAGCACTTCTACTGTTGAGAGAGTGGACTCAAACCCAGCTAGCCCTGTACAATGAATTTGTAGAGAGTGGGTTCAAGAACTAGGCCCTAGTGAGGGATGCAATGGCCAGGCATGGTTACATGTGGATTGGATAGCATGAACGTGGGTTAAAATGTACAATGGTGTTCCTCGGCCTTTCTCTCGGGAGCTCGCAGTTCTTATTACTTCTTTAGTGATTAGTTACAAGGGTTTCTGGGAGGATACAGTTTGCTATAGTATTCTATAGTTCAGATTTCCCGTCCCCATTTCTAGAGGGATTCTTTACATTTTATACCCCCCTCTCAATTGATCTTAGCCCTACATTTGTTGATCAGCCCGGCCGCTACTTGAGTGCTTGTCCCATCAGCCGCCTTCCCATTCTTTTTGTGGGTTGCAGCAACCAAGACAATACTATTCAGGGGTCATTTCCTCATTAATGCGGCCAGTTCGTTAGTTGTGGGCATTTAATGTGGAGGTGACAGTTCATCCTGGACTTGCTCCTCCACCATGCTTCCATTGCTGACACGTTGTACTTGCTGTTTCTCTTTGGATCCTCAGGAAGGCTGCTCCTGGTAGCTCGTTACTTCCCCTTTCAACGATCTCGGCTAGCCGAGGACAATATCGTCCTCGGCGATATTTCCTGGCAGCTTGGACTATCTGCGTTCCTCCTCAAACATTTCTCTATCCTCAGCATAGGCCTTGGACCGGATATAAGATGGGCCGAGCTAGCCAGATTATTAGGCCCCATAATAGCCCCTCGAAATCCTGCTACTCGACTCCTCAGATGGGGAAGAGGATTTTGATGTCCTCGGGCCCTTGTTATGGCTCGTCACGTCTTGTCTTCCGTCAGCGCCAGCGTCCCTTCATTTGTCCAAGGCACGTGCCTGGCGCTTCGGTACACGGAGCGTGCCCTCATTAAATTCTGGCGGCTCTGTGTTCCCCACGTTCAATGGTGTGATGATAATCCAACGGTTGGGCTTTCTCCAGCTTTATGAGCGGGGAAACTCGCACGGTTACTTTTAGTTGGGGATATAAATACCCATTCGAACCGATTAGCCTTTTCACTTTGGCATTCAAGAGTTCTTGCGCGCGTTCACTGAATTCAGTCAAATCTCCAACTACATCCACCCCTTTTTCAGCACAAAAAGCCTGTCCGAGAAGTTTTTCCTCATTTCTGTAAGTCTTTTTCTCTCTAGCTCAAACTTCTTTTCTGACTCTTTTCTTTCCCTAGCCCTTTCTTGAGTCTTGTAGTCGTTGTTAGGGATAGGTAGACTTAAGAAATTAGTTGAGTCTGAAGAGGCGATGAAGAAATTCATCGCCGATTATAGGATACCCAGCACCGTGGGCTTGAGATACTGTGCGGAAGGGGAATGGCGCATCCGGAGGAAGGAGGGGGAGGTCGTCATTCCCATGATCACCTTCCTTGAAGGCGGTATGAGGATCCCCATGGGGCCGGTAACGAGGGGCTACCTTAGGTACTTTAGGTTGGCCTCCACTTAGTGCGCTACCAACGTGTTCAGGATCCTGGGTTGTGTGGACGCCTTAAATGAGAGGATGGGGTTGAGGTTAACCCATCATGATGTAAATTGGTGCTACAACCTCCAACAGCTAAAGGGTAAGTCTTACTACATGAAGACGCGGGACGATAAGGTCCGGCTTATCCAGTTTCTTCCTGAGTCCAGCAAGGGTCTGAACAAAGACTTTCTCATCGTGTCCGGGGAGTGACATGATGGCCTTCATTGTCTGATGGAGGAGGGGACACCAGGTAGGGTACTTAGAGTAGGAGAGGGTCTAGCTTTTTCCTTCTCTTTTTTTTTTTTTGAAATTTGCTTTGTTCGGTTGATGACAGGAGTTTTGTTTTTCTTTCTGTAGATCCGCACGCTTTCGACCGTCATTTTAACCTAGTCAACAAGGAGGACTTGGAAGCTGTTCTCAGGGCGGAGATCTTTCTGAACGAGGCCGATAACCAAGTTAGAGCCGCCCACAAGATCCTCGGGTATAAGCCACTCCAGAAGTCGTTTCCGGCTCCGAAGTACGTGATCAAAGCCGGGGACCCATGGCTTCGCAAGATAACTGTAGTGGAGCAAGGGTTTTTGTTTCCTGAAGGCACTCCGTTGGCAGGACCCTCTACCTCCACCCAAGTTGCGGAAGTCGAGGGAGAAGAGCTAGGAGGGGAGGAAGAGTTCGCTGATTCGGGTCCATCCGAGGACGAATTTGGCGCGTTTGACCAAGTCTACCCTTCTAAGGATCCCTCGGGTGACCTGGGCGACCCTAATTTGACCAAGGCAGGCCTTTTCTCTACGAGGACCACTCCCCAGGCCGAGATGGGTCTCAAGAGGCAACCCGAAACTAGCCTACTTGACCTTCTTGAGGGTCAGCCAAAGAGGGATGAGCTGAGGAAGTCCCAACCCAAGCTTCCTTCTTCTCTGACCAAGTCTTAGTCTGTTCGGACTAGGTCGTCTTCCTTCCAGTCTAAGCTTCTACCTCCTCCTCCTCAGCCGAGCTTGCCGCCGAGGCCCGAGCTTGCTGATCCCAAGCGTAAGAAGGACCCTAAAGGCAAAGGGCCTATGGGAGCTGAGAGGACTCGTTCTTCCCCCGAGGGGGATGAGGCTCAACGCCCCCTCAAGTAGCAGAAAACTAGGCACCAGGGCCAAGGGGGAGAGGTGGCTGTGCAGTCTGAGGTCCAGGCATGACTCTCTGCCCCAATGCTCCATGGGGAGCCCTTGATGGATAACGTCTCCCTCAGGGACTTTAGAGGCGGTGAAGGCGCATATGTGGCTGATGCGCTGGAGAGATCCTTGCTGATTCCTGCCGAAATGGCTCAGTTGGAGGGCCTGAAGAGGCAGGAGGTCATCCTCAGCATGAAGAGGTACTTGGGCATGGTAAGCCATCTGCCGCTTGAGAGTTTGCTGATTTTACCCCTCGGTTCGCATACTTATCATTTGTTTATTTGAATTTGCAGGCCGTCCAGGCCACTTATAGGCTGGACGAGGAGGCCAATAAACAGAGAAGGGCCCTAGAGTAGGAGCGTGAGAACCGCCTGGATGCCACACGGATCCTTAGCAAATCCGAAGGCGACCTTAAGAAGGCGAGGGAGGCTCTAAAGGAGGCGACGAAGGCCAGATATAGCGCGGTGTCAGGCTTGGCTGGCACTCAAAAGCAGGTCGCCGACTAGATGAGGCGCCTTCAAGATACTAAAGGCCAATTGCAAATTGCTAAGGAGCACATTGCTGACTTAAAGCAGAAGTTGGCCGAGGCGGTGGGAGCCAGGGGCATTGCCGAGCAAGCCAGGGACAAGGCTTTGAGAGCTAAAGCCGAGGCTGAGTCTACGCGGACAGAGGCCCAAGGCTCTAGAAAGCAAGTTGAGGAAAAGGACTTTGCTGAAGGAGTGACTAAGACTAAGGCTGCCATTAAGGCTCAAGTCCCTGAAGTATGCCAGCACTACTGCTCCCAGACTTGGGAAGAGGCCCTCAACCAAGCGGGAGTCGAGGCCTCATCTGACCTTAGGAGGGCCGAGGGAGTGTACTACCCTCCTGCCATCCGAGAGGCCGACTCCGCTATTTCTGAAGTCGACACTGCACCCGAAGTGACAGACGGGGACCGGGCTGACGCTGCCAAGGATCCCACTTCCACCTGTAGGTCTGCCGAGGATGCTGAGCATCAGAAGGTGCCAGAGGAAAGGGAAACCAGTAACTTGGAGGCGCCCCTAGATGTGGTGAAGCCCTCTGTTGGCCCTCAAGTCCTTACTACCGACTCTCAGGCTCTTCCTGCTGAAGGAGACCTTTCCAGAGTTGCCCCTCCAGCCAAGGAGACAGCTCTTATGGTGATGCCTCTGCAAGCGGTTCCCCTAGGTCACAGCTCTGAGGACCCCGAAGACACCTCTGGACAGCCTCCCAAGGGGGAGTAAAGCTTAAGTTGAAGAATTAGGCTGCCTTAGCTAGCTTTTACCTTTTGTTTCCTGTTTTTGTTGTTGCTTCTCTCTTTTTTTTTTTTAAGCGCTGTACTGCTACTTCTAAGTTGAATGTATGAATCATCTCTTTTTACTTTATGCGTTAATTGTGATTGTGATGAGTTTTACTACTGACATAACCGGGGCTTTAACCATTAGCTTCGCAATATTGGTTCTATGTCACATGAACTAGATATTGTAAGCAGTAAAAAATACTTAGGAAAACCATTAGTTGCTGACTATGCTAAAGGGTTAGGTTCAATGCGCTTCAGAATGCCTTGAGTGATGCTCATGGGCTTGTGTTTATTTATGCCTTTGCCGAGGGCAGCCAGTTTCGTCAGAGGCCTGAGGCCGAGGACCATGCAAGACCTTGGTTCCGTCTAACCTTTAGGTTCTCCTATAAGTAACTAGTTTCCCCATAGGTTTGAGTCTGAGGACCATACAAGACCTTGGTTCTGTCTAACATTTAGATCTCCCTGTAAGTAGCTAGTTTCCCCATAGGTTTGAGTCCGTGGACCATACAAGACCTTGGTTCAGTCTAGTACCCAAGTTTGTCTTGAAGTGGTTAGTTTCCCCATAGGTTTGAGTCCGAGGATCATGCAAGACCTTGGTTCCGTCTAGTACCCAGGCTCACAGCGTGGAACGCTACAGCAATGTATGCGTATAAGACCTCATCGGTCTCAAGATTGGATATGATAGGCGGCCGGGACAGGTATTCCTTGAGTTGCTGGAAGGCCACAACACAGTCCTCGGACCACTCAAATCCCTTCCACTTGTTGATCAGGAGATAGAAGGGCCTGCACCTATTAGCCGACCTAGAAATAAACTGATTCAGGGCCGCGATCATGCCGGTAAGCTTCTGGACCTCCTTGGGGTTCTGCGGAGGCTTTAGATTATGAATAGCCTTGATTTGGTCAGGATCGATTTCGATTCCCCTGTGGGTGATCATGTACCCCAAAAACTTGCCAGAACCCACGCCAAACGAGCACTTGGAAGCATTTAGGCGCAACTTGTGCTTTCTCAGGACGTCGAAGGTGCGGCCGAGGTCTCCTAAATGTTCGGACACCACTTTACTCTTTACCACCATATCGTCAACATAAACCTCGATGCTCTTGCCCAGCATCGGCTTGAACATTCTCGTCATCATCCTTTGATAGGTGGACCCTGCGTTCTTCAATCCGAATGGCATTACTTTGTAGTGGTAGTTCCCGACGGGTGTCACAAAGGCTGTCTTCTCTTGATCTTCCAGGGCTAGTGGTATTTGATGATAGCCTTGGAATGTGTCTAGGAAGCTCATCCGAGGATGGCCCGTGGTTGCATCCACCAGCTGGTCTATCCGAGACATAGGGAACGGGTCTTCTAGGCATGCCCTATTTAGGTCGATGAAGTTCACACAGACTCTTCACTTTCCACTTTTCTTCTTGACCACCACAGTGTTGGCCAACCATTCGGGGTAAAATACCTCTTTGATAGCCCCTGCACGCTTAAGCTTATTCACCTTTTCCCTAATTGCATCAGTGTGCTCTCTCGATGGGTGATGGGGCGGCTGTTTCTTGGGCACTATGGACGGATTGACGTTGAGATGGTGACAGATGAAGGACGGATCAATCCCTGGGGCATCACAGGCATCCCATGCGAACACGTCAATATTGCCTTTGAGGAACTCAACTAGCTCCTCCTGCTCCTTGGGAGGCAGCCGAGCTCCGACCCGAAAGAACTTCTCCGGATCGTCACCAATTATCACTTTCTCCAGATCCTCACATTTTGCTCCCTCGGCAGCTGCATCAGGAGGCGCCATCGGGGTCTTTGATTGCTATAAGTCTTCCTCAGCAGTAGCTGAGGGTTGTGTGTCGAGCCGATGTGATATGGCAGCCACCACGCACTACCTTGCTGTGGGCTGACAACTACGGATCTCTAGAACCTGATCCGCTGATGGGAATTTCACCTTCTGGTGCAAGGAAGAGGCAACGCCCCCCAAGGTGTGGAGCCAGGGCCTTCCTACGATGGCCGTGTAGGGGGAGTAGGTGTCCACCACTATAAAGTTCGCCTCCACCACTTCTGGGCATGTCTGGATGGGAGCCTGATCATGCCTTTTGGGATTACGAGTTTCCCATCGAAGCTCATCAAGGGAGAGCTATAGGGCGTCAAGTCCTCCAGCTTTAGCCCCAGCCCCTTATAGAGGTCTGGGTACATGACCTCGGCCGTGCTGCCACCATCCATCATCACTCTTCTCACATTGTAGTCCCCAATTCTAAGTGTGATCACCAGAGCGTCATCGAGGGGCTGGGTGGTCCCAACCTTGTCTTCCTCCGAGAAGCTCAAGGTCGGGTGAAAATTTCTCCTAGCCCTTTTCGGTTCTGTCTGAGACTCCTCGGCAGGCAGCTGGGCTACAGACAACACTCGTGAAGGGCGCATGCCTGTTCTTCCTAGTGCAGCCAAGATCACATTAATCATTCCTACGGCCGCCCTTAGGGTGTTATCTCTCTGGGGCTCCTGATGGGTCCAGCCTTGATGGTCACCAGGGTGATGCAAAAGGTGATTCAGCCTTCCTTCTCGGACCAGCTGGTCCAGATAGCTTCGGAGATTCCGGTAGTTCTCCGTGGTATGTCCGTGGTCCCTATGGTACTGGCAATAAAGGTTCTGATTGCCCCACAATAAAGATTCCTGCAGTTCTCGGAATGCGGCGTGGACAGCCTGCATGTCGGCTGCTCCAAATTGCCCCGCAAAGTCCCTCCTCGGGCGGGTGCTATTGTATCGGTCCGGCCTAGAATCCCTCCTCTCCTGTGGGATGACCTTCTCTTTTCCTTTGGCCTGCAGCTGGTCTTCCTCCACCCGTTTGTACTTGTCAATCCGATCCATCAGTTGGCGCACACTGGTGGCAGGCCTGCCTGTCAGGGACTTCCTTAGGCCATGTCCAGTTGGGAGACCATTTTTGAAGGTGCTGATAGCGACATCATCTAAATTGCCCTCCAGTTCATTGTGCACCTCCCAATATCGGCCCGAGTAGGCCTTTAGAGTCTCTCTATCGTGCATGGTCAGAGACAGTAGCGCGCTCAAGGGTCAAGGCTCTATGCTATTCGTAACGAAGCGAGAGCCAAAAGCCTGGGTCAGCTGCCTGTACTAACTTATGGAATCCGTCCTCAAGCCATTGAACCACCTCATCACCACTGGGCCCAAGCTAGAGGGGAAAACCTTGCACATCAACGCCTCGTTCTTGGAATGAACAGCCATCCTCTGGTTGAACTGGCTCACATGCTCCACGGGGTCCTTTTTGCCGTTATAGATGGAGAAGGTTGGCTGCTGGAACCGCCGAGGAAGTGCAGCCCCTTTTATATGGTGTGTGAAGGGCGATTTGGACAGTTGATCCAGTGCCCTGCTCATGGCATCATACCCCAAGCCCCTAGAGGACGGGCTCTTACGCTTGCGCTTCTGGTAATGCTCCTCTTCATGAGAGAAGGTCTCACTCGGAGGAGTTTTCGATCTTTGCCTATAATCATCGTCGCTCTCATCGTTATAGGGTAGGTCGAGGCTAGGTCGAGATCGCCTTCGTTGTGCATGGCGTAGCCTCCTCTTCAGGTCATCTATCTCCCGCTGCATGGCCTGCTCATCGTTCTGCCCTTGGGTTACGTGGCTTCCACCCTTCTTTGGTTGTATGACCCGGTTGTTGTTTTGTCTCTGTGGCACATGACTGTCTCCAGGCGAGTAGCTGCTACTGGTTTGAGTGGCGTGTACACTTCCCTCTCGGAATCTTCCATTCTCTTTATTTCGATCACGCTCAGGGTTGGCGAAGTTACCCTGGTGCTGGGGCTTGACCGGTTCAGGCTGATGGGGACCTGCTTGATGAGGGCCTGATCCTACCATGCTTGATCGTTGCCCTTACTAACGCACAAGTTCTCCCCACAGATGGCGCCAATTGTAGGGACCTAGTTTGAGTACTTCTACTGTTGAGAGAGTGGAATCAAGCCCAGCTAGCCCTGTACAATGAATTTGTAGAGAGTGGGTTCAAGAACTAGGCCCTAGTGAGGGATGCAATGGCCAAGCATGGTTGCATGTGGATTGGATAGCATGAACGTGGGTTAAAATGTACAATGGTGCTCCTCGGCCTTTCTCTCAAGAGCTCGCAATTCTTATTACTTCTTCAGTGATTGGTTACAAGGGTTTCTGGGAGGATACAGGTTGCTACAGTATTCTATAGTTCAGATTTCCCGTCCCCATTTCTAGAGGGATTCCTTACATTATATACCCCCCTCTCAATTGATCTTAACCCTACATTTGTTGATCAGCCAGGCCGCTACTTAAGTGCTTGTCCCATCAGCCGCCTTCCTATTCTTCTTGTGGGTTGCAGCAACCAAGGCAGCACTGTTCAGGAGTCATTTCCTCATTAATGCGGCCAGGACGTTAGTTGTGGGCATTTAATATGGAGGTGACAGTTCATCCTGGACTTGCTCCTCCACCATGCTTCCATTGCTGACACGTTGTACTTGCTCTTTCTCTTTGGATGCTCAGGAAGGCTGCTCCTGGTAGCTCGTTACTTCCCCTTTCAACGGTCTCGGCTGGCCGAGGACAACATCATCCTCGGCGATATTTCCTGGCAGTTTGGGCTATCCGCGTTCCTCCTCAAATGTTTCTCTATCCTCGGCATGGGCCTTAGACCAGATATAAGATGAGCCGGGGTAGCCAGATTATTAGGCCCCACAAATAGTTATTACAATTTTTTTTATTATTTATTATTATAGAAATGAATAATTATCTTAAGTAATAACTATTCGCAATCAAATAACCAAATGTTTTTATTTTTTTAATATAAAATAGAAATTATACTTTAACTTAATTTAAGTGTATGTGTATGTGTATGTGAAACTCATTATTGAAGGTTTAAACCCTAATCTTTGCCTTTCACACCCAACAAAAACCTTGTACTCATGAAGTATAACCATCACACTAAAAGTGCATAGTGATAATAGCCAAATAGTTATTATATATTAGTATATTGAGCAAAACTTATGTACAGTACTTAAATGTTGTTCCTTAAGTTCTCGTTTTAAGATTCTGTCAAGTGAATTTTTTCTCATGGGAAGGAAGTATATTTTTTAGTTAAGTAACTACATGGTTAAATCTTAAGAGTAGAACCTAAAAAATAACACCTAAGATACTGTATCTAAGTTTCTAATATATTAAAGGATCTAGTCCTCTCTCTCTCTCTCCTAGTAATTACTTTTTCCTTTTTACATCACTATGAGCTAGGAATTGCAGGTTTTTTGCCCTTGTAATTCATGAGAATGGAAAGAGAAGAACTCACAACATTTTTAAAGATGATAACATTAAGATTTAAGACAGACATACATACAACCTCGTCACATAGGCTCCACCATAGAACCTTAGCATCAAAGGAACTGACATACCTAGGAAGAAACTGGAAATTTTAGCTACTAAAATAGACCCATACAAGAAAGAAAAACAACAATAGTTAGAGTATTCCGTGTAAAGAAAACCCCAACAGACACAAACCCCTGAAAGATAAACAAACCATGACCATTACCAATGTACCTTCATTATATCTAAAGGCACTCATAGCATGCTAGGTGATCATTTACTATGACCAACCCCTTCACCACCTTTCTGTCATATTTATCAGATATTCAATCTCTTGCGAGTGCATTGAGCCCCCACTATGTGTATTATTACTATCATCTACTTCCTCTGACCCATCACTTTCACTCCCATCCTCATTTTTGTCTTGAGCTTTTTCCATTTCCCACGATAACTTCAAGAGAAAGGCAACCCCTTCTTTGTTAAAGCTCCACAACTTAAACCTATAGGGCTCTGCCAAAACAGGATACTGAGTCTTCAGCAAGCGGACATCACCGGCGGCTATGACCAAAATGGTCTCAACAGCATCGACGATTTTGGTAAATAAAGTTATCGACGGGAACGCCCGCAGGCCATGGATTTCGTTGTAGTTACGCAGGCTTGGCCTCAGCTTGTGATTGTAGATTTGAGTGTGCGTGGGATTCAACTCTCCTGAAAGCATTAAGTTGGAAACTAAGCCTATAACAGAGGACAATCGGATTGCCCTCAGCAAGCATGGGCTCTCGTCTCCCACAGCAGAAAGTGATCTACCAGGAATGTGACCAAATGCTGCGAGTTTTGAATGAATAATGGCTTCAATTCGAGGCAGTGATTTTGGCCAGAAAGCTTGCTCACTCTCCGGGTCTGGCCATGGTATACCTGTTAGCAAAATAATTGATATCAATTACCCAATTGAAAACAATACATATATACATGCAACTCTCATAATATGAGTATATGTCACATATTGTGAAATCAACATAAAATCAATAATTTTCTCTTATGTATCACATATCAAATATAAGGGTCAAATTAGCACATTTATATCCCTTTTTCTTGTGTGTCTTTGTTTCTCAACAAAAATTAGCACGTCTATAAACGACAAGACCCGGAGAAATGTTACTGTAACCGTCCTCTGCTTAAGGACAACATTGCAAGTAATTTTTATATATGGTGGTACCTTAACCTGAGTTTTTTGCCATATAAAGGGCCAAAAATGCGTACATTTATATTTGCCGTTGCATGCATTTATAAAGACCAGAAAACCCCTGTTGTTCTGTTCGAGGTGGCGATTTATGTGGAGTTTTCTGACTGCATGTTTGTACCCAAACCTCTTTATCTTTTCAGTTCATTGACAAGACGTACTCCCAGTTAGATATCATATAATTCATATCACAATCTTTTTATATATTTTAGATTTTTCAACTTTAGTTAATTTGGTCCAAGAATTAATATTAAGTAAATAAATTATAACATAAAAATGGCAGATATATAGTTTTACCAGAGATATTCTGGCTGACATCTTCGTAGTCAGCGTAGTCCATAAAAAACCTTACAAGCATGTTCACCTTTTCTTCTTCACAGTCTGGGGCAAGTCTTAGGCCGTACAGGACCCCTGGAATTCCGAACACAAAGGTCCTTGGGCTGAACCGAATTACAGGAGAGTCCTTTGCAATGGGCCATCGATGATTCCCAACTATGCAGGCAGCAACGAAAATGGGGTTTACGGTTTGCAAGACCAGCTTAACAACGAACGTTCCTTCACGAACAAATTCGAGACTGCGCTGATCATCATATTCCATCAAAATCAGCGCAGCCCACTCGAATTTGAGCAAGTCTATTATGGTGCCACAAGGGAAGTGGTGGGTGACTGGGTTTTGTGGTGATGGTGGTGGTGGTGGTGGTGGTGGTGGGTTGTTGCTTGAGGATGCTTCTGAACTCATTTGGGAAAGGTAGAAGGCTGAAGCTGAAAGCCAAGAAAAGAAGTAAAGAGAGAATGATATTAGTAGGAAAAGGAAGCAAGTGAACATTAAGACAGAAGAAGAGGGTTTTTTTGATTTGGTGATTAGAAGAGAAGAAGAGAGGGGCCTTATATAGAGAAAGGGGGGTGGGGTTGGAAAGGTGCACTGCGTGTCAGTGAAAGCGTTAAAGTGCATGCATGAGCAAGCTTTTTTCAGTGGCTGAGTTTCTGAACCACTGCCACATTGCTTTGGGTCAAGGAACGTGGACGAGGGAAAGAGGTTGTACTTGATTTTACCTTTTTTTCTTGAACTTTTTTTACCTTTTTTCTTGAACTTTCTGTCTATATGGTTGGGTTTCACTTTTTTCATGTAGAGAAGTTTTTTAGATTTTTTAGTTTTGTTTTTTGAAATAGAAAGCTTTTTCTTTTTTTTTTGGATAGGTAGAAAAGTTTTTGGTTAAAGAAGGAACTCGGATTTTATATCTGTTTGCAAAAATAATATTATTAGTGTTTGGTCTAATGATAAAAAGACGTCTTGACATAAGAATAAAAATCTAATTATAATAAAAACAGACATAAAATGTGCAAATCCTATCACATTGTTAGTTTAAAATATATGATAAGTTATTAAGTTTTCATATATTACAAAGTTCGTCACTAATTTATTATTAGGATTAAATTTATTAGCATTTTTATGTTAATAAATGAGGTATTTAGAGTACTTTGTGCATAAGTTTCTTAGCAAAAAAAAAAAAAAAAAAAAAGAATTCTTTGAGCACACATTAAGCAATTTAAGGATAGAAATTTGGTAAATCTTTGGGTGTTAACTTTTTAATTGTATAAAATTATTGCCTTATTGAAAGAAGAAGAGCATGTCGAAAAAGTCGAGAGCAGATCTATGGACACTCATACTAGATCCTAATAATTTCAAAACAATGTTCAAGTTTATAAGTAAATGCATGTCATGGTAGATTTTAGAGTACTTGTAAACTTTGAAACTATTGATAATTTTTTATGGTAACAACTTAATAAGTGAAGGGGAAGAATTTGGGCACAAAATGGGCCTGACGACCCGTCAGCTGTGGGCCAATAATGGACGGGCCCAATATGAAAAGTCAGTAGGCCCAAAGGCCATAAGGGCTTTTGGTAAGAGATGCTTGCGGTCCACGTTTGATGTAAGAGTCGTATAAGGAAGGGATCCCGCGATCCACGATGAAGAGGATTCCTACATGGAAACGACTTCTACTCCAAGTAAGAGAAGTCCACCCTCTACTACTATAAAAGCTCCACGACCCTCACTTATCAAGGTACGCATAATTTTACCCTCTCTAGCACTCTAGAGTTGTGAGCATATTTTCTAACTTAACCTTCGGAGGGTCTTCGGCCGGCACCACACCGGTGCTCTCTGTAAGGTTTCTCTTTCTTTGTGGTGTGTAGATCAATATTCAAGCGAGTAGGAACCGTGCGGCTCATTGGTGAAACTCTTGACTTCATCAGTTGGCGCCGTCTGTGGGAAAGCGGTTAAGTAGAGATCCAAAAACTCGTACTAACGTTTTTCAGGACTTAAGGGTTGCATGGTACTCACTCGCTCGATGGCAACCACCAACGACGTTCAGGGAGACGAACAACCCAGCACTGCCCTCGAAAGACAAGTTCGGACCCTCGCTGCCGCAGTAGAACGTCTCACCAAACAAAATAACGACTTAGAAGAACAGCTGCGTCAGAAGAATGCAGAACAGAACGACCTGCAAGAAGAAGAAGAAGGGACCAGCGCTGCAAAGAGAAACCAGGAGAAACCTGAAGGCAGCCATGCCCCAAGCAGGCCGGAGAGGCAGAACATGAGCATGCCATCCCTCACAAATGCGACACCGCCACAGATTGCCGCGGAGATGCAGGCGATGAGGGAACAGATGGAAGTAATGATGAATGCGCTCAAAGGGCGGGTTTCCAGCGATCTAGACGACTTGGTCAACCGTACTGACTCGCCCTTCACTGCGGCCGTGAACGCCTTCCCCTTGCCGCATAAATTCCGCATGCCTCATATAGACAGCTACGACGGAGTAAAAGATCCCCTGGACCATCTGGAGACATTCAAGACCCTAATGCACCTACAAGGGATAGCTGACGAGATCATGTGCAGGGCCTTCCCCACGACGCTCAAAGGCCCCGCGAGGATATGGTTTAGTCGACTAACACCAAACTCCATAAGCACCTTCAAGGAGCTAAGTGCTCAGTTTACTACACATTTCATCGGGGGACACAGATACAAGAAGTCTACGGCTTGCCTAATGAGTATTAAGCAACGGGAGGACGAGACGCTGAGGGCCTACATAACGCGCTTTAATAAGGAAGCGCTCTCAATAGACGAAGCAGACGACAAAATACTGGTTGCTGCCTTCACGAACGGGCTTCGAAAGGGCAAATTTCTGTTCTCGTTGTACAAAAACGACCCTAAAACCATGGCAGAAGTACTCTACAGAGCGACGAAGTACATGAACGCAGAAGACGCGTTGGAGGCTCGAGATGATAAGCCGAGGAAGAGGGAACGACAGGAGGAAAGACAGAGGGATCAAGGGTCGAAGAGACCAAGAGTGGACGATCGAAGACTTGAGCGACGATCTAAGCCATCCGGAGGAAGATTCACGAGCTTCACACCGTTGACGGCTCCGATAGATCAAGTCCTGATGCAAATCAAGGACGAAGGGGCCCTAACCTTCCCCGGGAAGTTGAAGTCAGACCCCAGCAAAAGGTCAAGGGACAAATACTGCCGCTTCCACCGCGATCACGGCCACGACACAGCAGAATGCTATGACTTAAAGCAGCAGATAGAAGCCCTTATAAGACAAGGGAAACTACAAAAATTTGTAAGAAAAGAGAGGACGGACCAGCCACCTCAAGAGCCCCAGCCACGGAGGGATAATGAGCGTCCCAGACCACCAATCGGAGACATAAGGATGATTGTAGGGGGTACACCAACAACCGGGTCGTCCAAGAAAGCCCGAAAAACTTACCTCCGAATGGTCCAGAATGTTCAGCTGACGGGCTCGGAACCAAAGATAGCACGGATAGATAGCTCAATCGTCGGGTTTTCAGAGGACGATGCACGGCGTCTTCACCACCCGCATGACGACGCATTAGTTGTCACCTTACGAGTGGGAGAATACAACTTACACCGAGTATTGGTCGACAATGGTAGCTCGGCGGACATCCTATACTACCCAGCGTTCCAGCAGATGATGATTGAGAAGGAGCGGTTAATACCAACAAATTCCCCGTTAGTAGGGTTTGGAGGAACGAGAGTATTCCCATTAGGAGCGATCACACTGGCAGTGACGGTGGGCGATTATCCCAAGCAGATCACTCGGAACGTAACATTCCTCGTAGTCGACTGCTCATCAGCATACAATGCTATCCTCGGACGGCCAACTCTCAATAGCTGGAAGGCGGCTACCTCGACGTACCATTTGATGATTAAATTCCCCACGGAGTATGGGGTCGGCGAGTTGCGCGGGAATCAGGTGGCCGCCCGCGAGTGCTACGTAGCCATGTTGGAAATGGATGACCACCAGCACGCCATGTGCATAGAAGAGAAGCGGGTCGCAGCAGAACCAGTAGAAGAACTAGAGGAAGTGACTCTAGACGAGTCAAGACCCGGACGGACAACTAGGATGGGGACGTCGGCCAGTCAACCCACACGGCAGGCCCTAAAAAGGTTCCTAAGGAATAATAAGGATATTTTCGCCTGGAGCCACGAGGACATGCCGGGCATCGATCGTTCAGTCATAGTTCACAGGCTAAATGTGAACCCCACATTTTCGCCCGTGAGACAGAAAAAGAGAGTATTCGCTGAAGAGCGAGACAAAGCAATAGCCGAAGAGGTTAGGAAGCTCCTTGAGGCAGATTTCATTCGGGAAGTATATTACCCCGACTGGCTAGCAAACGTAGTGATGGTCAAGAAGGCAACAGGGAAGTGGCGAATGTGCGTCGACTTCACGGACCTCAACAAGGCTTGCCCGAAGGACAGCTTCCCATTACCTCGTATCGATACCTTGGTAGACTCAACGGCAAGGCACCAACTCTTGAGCTTCATGGATGCCTTCTCCGGCTACAATCAGATCAAGATGGACGAGGCTGATCAGGAGAAGACCTCCTTCATCACAAGTCAGGGACTATTTTGCTACAAAGTAATGCCGTTTGGGCTAAAGAACGCAGGAGCAACCTACCAAAGGCTAATGAATAAAATGTTCGCGCATCAGATTGGGAGAAATGTGCAAGTGTATGTTGACGACATGCTTGTAAAAAGCATCTTGGAACACGATCACCTGAAAGACCTACAGGAGACATTCGACACTCTCAGGTCGTATAATATGAAGTTAAATCCGAACAAGTGCGCATTTGGAGTGACGGCAGGAAAGTTCTTGGGGTTCATGGTTTCCCATCGAGGTATAGAGGTTAACCCAGAGAAGGTTCGGGCCATCATGGAGTTAGAACCGCCGAAGACAATCAAGGATGTGCAGAGATTAAACGGTAAAATTGCAGCTCTGAATAGGTTCGTCTCAAAGGCGACGGACAAGTGTCTCCCATTCTTCCGTACGTTAAGGAAGTCGTTCGTATGGACGGACGAATGCCAGAAAGCATTTGAGGACTTGAAGAAGTACCTGTCGTCGCCACCATTGCTAAGCCCATCTAAGCCTGGGGAAGAACTCTACCTCTATTTAGCGGTTTCACAAGCAGCAGTCAGCGCGGCACTAATTAGGGAGGAGGACGGATCACAGAAACCCGTCTACTTCATAAGTAGGGCGTTCCGGGGAGCGGAAGAAAGGTATTCTCAAATGGAGAAGTTGGCTTTCGCGCTGGTGACGGCGGCCAGAAAGCTCAAGCCATACTTCCAGGCGCACACAATAGTAGTCCTAACGGATCGACCCCTGCGGAGAGCCATGAGTAGCCCGGACACCGCAGGACGCATGGCCCTGTGGACGGTTGAACTGAGCGAATTTGACATACAGTATCGTCCGCGAAACGCAATTAAGGGACAAGCCGTGGCCGACTTCATTGCAGAATTTTCCAGGACAGAAGACGTGGGGACAGACACAAAGGCTCAATGGAGCATCCACACGGACGGATCCTCCAACAGGTGTGCAGGAGGTGCTGGTGTACTAATCCGTACCCCCGACGGAGATAGAATTGAATGCATGATACGTCTGGACTTCCCCACGACAAACAATGAGGCCGAATACGAAGCTTTAGTAGCTGGACTAGACCTCGCAAAGGCGGCAGGCGCGGAATCCATGGTCATACATTGCGATTCCCAGGTGATAACAAGTCAAATCAATGGCATCTACGAATGCAAGAGTGAGAAGATGAGAAAGTACCTGAACGAAGTGAAAAAGCGGATCGGTGATCTCACAGTAAGATTTGTTCAAATCCCAAGGGAAGAAAACGAATGTGCTGACCGTCTTGCAAAGGCAGCCTCAGCAGAGCCCATGATCGTTCCCGAACAGGTATTGTCATTTGTACAACCCTCCTCACTCATTGATGACGGAATAAAAGTGCAGGAGCTGAATTCTGAAAATTGTTGGACCACGCCACTGATAGCGTACTTGAAGATGGGCGCACTACCCGAAGGAAAAAACGAAGCCAGGAAGCTAAAGGTCCATGCCTCGCGATTTGTACTGATAAACAATATCTTATACAAAAGAGGGTTCTCACGCCCGTACTTGAGGTGCCTGGGTCAAGACGAAGCCGACTACGTAATGAGGGAAGTGCATGAGGGCATCTGCGGAAACCATTCAGGGGCACGATCCTTAGTGAACAAACTGATCAGAGCGGGGTACTACTGGCCGACAATGCAAAAAGACGCACAAGCGTACGTCAAAACATGCGACAAATGTCAGAGGTTCAGTAACCTGATCAGGCAGCCGACCGAGGAGCTGACACCTATGACGGCCCCTTGGCCGTTTGCCCAATGGGGACTAGATATCATGGGCCCCTTCCCAATGGCCGCGAAACAGCTCAAGTTTCTGGTAGTTGGAATTGACTACTTCACCAAATGGGTAGAAGCAGAGGCCTTGGCCACTATCACGGAGAAGAACATCCGGAGTTTCGTTTGGAGGAACATTATATGCAGGTTCGGGATACCCAGGGTGTTCGTCTCCGACAACGGAAAGCAATTCGATAACGGAGCATTCAGGAGTTTCTGTTCAGAACTAGGGATCAAAAATCACTACTCATCGCCCGCACACCCTCAAGCCAACGGGCAAGTTGAAGTTACGAACCGGTCCTTACTGAAGATCATCAAGACCCGGCTGGATGGGGCCAAGGGCATCTGGCCTGACGAACTACCAAGCGTCTTATGGGCGTACCGTACAACCACAAGAACACCAACTGGAGAATCTCCGTTCAGACTGACATACGGAAGCGAAGCCGTCATTCCAGCGGAGGTCGGGCTCACTAGCTATCGAGTGGAGAACTACGACAAGGACGGCAACGAAGAAGCCCTACGGCTCCAGATGGACTTGATAGACGAGGTCCGGACTACAGCCGAACAGAGGTTGGCAAGGTACCAGAACCTCATGGCAAAATACTACAACTCCAATGTCAAACACAGGGACTTCCAGATTGGAGACCTTGTGCTACGAAAAGTAATGGGAGCTGCCAAAGATCCAGCGCAAGGAAAGCTCGGCCCCAACTGGGAAGGACCCTACAGGATCTTGTCTTGGCAAAGAAAAGGGACCTACCACCTCGAAACCATGGACGGACAGAAGCTTCAGCACCCATGGAACACAGAGCACCTTCGGAGGTACTACCAGTAGGAGCGCCAAAAAGAACGTCGACTCTCCCCCAGTTTCCAGTTTGCTTACCATGTTTTAATTAAGTCTACTACAAGATTCTTTTTACCTCAGACAATTTTCTTTTTACTTTAGTTTTGCTCTCTACTTTGAACAAATTTCTCTACAAGTACCTTTTTTAAGCCCAAGGGGGCAGGTACATTTTTCATCATCATTAGTTTCTTTCAATAAAGAGAAGTGTTCAGACTCTACTGTGATTTCCCTACATAAACAAAATAAAGTCCCATAGTGGACGGAGAAAATTATGTCCACAAAGTGGACGGATAATCCCACAGGGATGAAAATCCAAAGTCCATAGAGGATAAAATTCAGTCCACAAAGTGGACGGATCATCCCACAGGGATGAAAATCCAAAGTCCCACAGAGGACGGATAAAGATAAGTCCACAAACTGGACGGATAATCCCACTGGGATGAAAATCCAATGTCCATAGAGGATGGATGAAAATTCAGTCCACAAAGTGGACGGATCATCCCACAGGGATGAAAATCCGAAGTCCATAGATGACGGATAAAATTCAGTCCACAAAGTGGACGGATCATCCCACAGGGATGAAAATCCAAAGTCCCATAGTGGACGGAGAAAGATAAGTCCACAAAGTGGACGAATAATCCCACAGGGATGAAAATCCAATGTCCATAGAGGACGGATAAAAATTCAGTCCACAAAGTGGACGGATCATCCCACGGGGATAAAAATCCAAAGTCCGATAGAGGACGGATAAAGATAAGTCCACAATGTGGACGGATAATCCCACAGTAATGAGAATCCAAAGTCCCATAGAGGACGGATAAAATTAAATCCACAAAGTGAACGGATCATCCCACAGGGATGAAAATCCGAAGCCCCATTATGGACGGATAAAACTAAGTCCACAAGGTGGACGGATTATCCCAAAAAATAAAAAGAATCCAAAATCCTATAGAGGACGGCTAAAACTAAGCTAACAAAGGGCACGGCTAAATCACAAACCAATTAAAACCCAAACTCCCGTTAGGGACGTCTGGTAGTGGACGGATAATGAATCAGTCAACAAATTTGGCAATAAAATAGGTGGGGGATCCGCGATGTAACTTCAAACGGAATTATGGAATCGACGGGTCCTAGAAGACCCATAAAAGGCGGATGTTAATCAAGTTCAAACAAAGTGGACGGTTATCATTTTCCTAGCATTGACGGACAATGCGCCTTTACTTAAACATTTCATGACGGTTGTCAATTAACACATCTAAGGCGAAGTCGAATCTCATCTATACCCGTCCTTATGAACGGAGTCATTCGTAAAACATATCCAAGCAAGATTGCAAAGATCCAAAACATGACGGAGTATGTCAAGCAACTTTAAAATTGAGCAAATATGTAAAAACGACAAACATGTCCGAAAATAATGGCTTACAAGTTGACGGAGTCATGTACTGATCTAATATTACATTACAATAAGTTCAAAACAAAGATTAGCCTACGACGGGCCTATGACATCATCTGTGTGACGGGCGGAAGGTTCCTTTGGGTCATCGTCCACAACTGGCTGGTCAAGAGGGGCATCGGGGACGGCTTTCTCGCCAAAAATTTCCTCCGTGTCCTCAGATTGTGCAGGTTGGACGGACGCTTGTCCCGCGGCATCTATGTTGACGGATGTCAGGTCAAGCTTTGGGTAAAGAGCTTTAACTTGACGGAGGGCCTCGTCAAATCCGTCAGCATATGAGACCCCTAGCTCCGTCAGGAGAGCATCCGAGTCGCGATACTCAAGCACAGCAACCTCCTTGGCTTGACGGAGTTCTACGTCTTTCTTCTCAAGAGCTTTTTTCATTTCCTCCGTCACCTCGAGGTATTGGTCCCGTACCTCCTCAGCCAATTTCAGCTTCTTCTCCTGAGTAACCTTCCAGGCTTGAAGCTGGGCCAGCTCGTCCTCCGTCACCTGAGCTTTCTCCCTTAAACGGCCAATGGTCGTCTCATGGTTCAAGCACCGTCCAAAGAGACCCTTCATCATCACCATAGCCTGAAGAACGGAGAAATTAGTCTCATATGTAAACGAAGTATAGACGGATAAAAATAATAAAAGGAAGGACCATTACCTGAGCTATACTGAAGAGGCCCGTCTCGCCCATCGCCTCCGTCGAGTGATTACTCAGGTCTTCATAATCCTCGGAGGTCATTATGGAGGAAAGTTGCTCCAAAGCATATTTAGGGTCATCCCTGAGAAGGGGAGGAGGTTTCTTTTCACCAGTTGACGGACCCACCATTAGGCCCTTACCAACCCCGTGCTTAACTGGGGTGACGGATTTTGTTCCTCCAGCCATAAGACCTAGGACGGGGTCCAGAGAAACCTTGGGTTTCTTTGATGGACGATCTCCCTTCAAGGGTTGTCTTCTCTTCGCTAAAGGGTTTTGGGTACCCGTCTCCTTCAGCTCAGCATCACCCGTCCCCCTTTTCTTCGCAGCATTTGCTCGAATCAGCGCCCTTCTCTTAGCGTCTTCCATTTCTGCAAAAGTAGACGGAGTAAACTGTAAAAAAGGGAAGTAGACGGAATAAAAAGAAGGTTCTAAAATTTGAAACTTACGTTGACGGACTTTCTCGTCGTACTTTCTCGCCGCTGGAGACGGATCAGGACCGTCACAATACCAATGAATAGTATCTGGGGTGACGAGTCTTGCCCAGGTCCTTTCCTCCGACGATGTCTTCTTAAATATCTTTTCCAGGAAGTTGAATTCTTCTAATTCTATCTGGGGGCGCTGACGGACTGAAAAAACAGACGGTTGTAAAAAAACTGTATCAAGTGAAATAAAGATGAAGATAAGATATTTTGTTATGATGGGTATACCAGACTCGGCTAAAATGCCCCACGTTGTGTCTACTGGCATGTAATCCGTCTCCCCAGGACGGCACATCCAACCGTCACCTTCTATGAAGAAGTAACGGCTCTTCCAGTCTCTATTTGAATCTGGAGTTTCGAAGATAACCTTCAAGAGGGAGCTCCTGGGGACGAAGCTATACATTCCCCTCGACTTATCTATCTCGTCTGGACGGTAGCAGTGAAGGAATTCCCTCACCGTCAGCCTACGCCTACCGTCCGACATGGCTCCGTACAGCACCTCCATGGCAATAAAGACTCGCCAGGCGTTTGGGGATATCTGGCTGACGGACAATCCCAAATATTGTAGGAGTTCGCGATGGAGTGAACTCAGTGGGAATCTAAGGCCGGCCTTGAGCACCTGCTCATATATCCCTACGCCGTCGACCCCCTTGTAATAACACTTCTCAGACTTATAAGGTAGACGGAGGGGGATATATTCGGGGATTTGGTAGTTGTCCCTAATGGTGGAGAAGTGTGGCTCCTTGATTTTTGAAGTAAATGCATTGACCGTCCACTCCGGCAGCATGACGAACAGCCTAAGTCCGTCCGCGCCCACGACGGATCTATATTCCTCTACTTGCTCTTCATCTATTTCTACGATTTCCATATCCTCATTTGTTGAGGAAGGAGAAGATGCAGACGGACTCCTATCCTCGCTCAAATCCTCTCGGTCTTTGTGACCTGACGGATACACCTCCTCATAATACTCGCCGTCGCGAACGACGGACTGGTTACTCGACGCACTAGACATTTTCCTACAGGTAAGGACAAAACCTAAGGCTATAATGGATATTACAAAATATGACGGGCAAGAAAGGGAATTGTTTCTTCATAGTTAATATAAGGAATTAAATATTAGACGGATAGAAATGTCTTACCTGGAAAAGTTAGATTGGACGGAGATATCGCTGACGGTTGCAATAAGTGGACGGTCTCTCTCTGACAGGTGCGACGGTCTCTCTCTGACAATGAAATTCTTTCTGAAAGTGAAAAATGAGAGGAGGAAGCAGCAGTATTTATAAGAGAAGTGCACGGAAGACGAAGCGACGCCTCGATCCCATCTAATGGCCTGTAAAAACGTGACACGTGTCGATGTCCATTTAATGCGTTTCAGGCCTTGTCGATTACCAGATTACTAACTGTTTAAGCCTTCTTACCGTCATCCTTTGTGGCTAGGACCGACGACCCACAGCCCCTTTTAACCGTCATGCCTCAGTATTATTGTCACCCCTTGGTTCCGTCCACTAAAGTATGACGGACCCATGAGGTGAAGGGGGCAACTGAAGGGGAAGAATTTGGGCACAAAATGGGCCTGACGACCCGTCAGCTGTGGGCCAATAATGGACGGGCCCAATATGAAAAGTCAGTAGGCCCAAAGGCCATAAGGGCTTTTGGTAAGAGATGCTTGCGGTCCACGTTTGATGTAAGAGTCGTATAAGGAAGGGATCCCGCGATCCACGATGAAGAGGATTCCTACATGGAAACGACTTCTACTCCAAGTAAGAGAAGTCCACCCTCTACTACTATAAAAGCTCCACGACCCTCACTTATCAAGGTACGCATAATTTTACCCTCTCTAGCACTCTAGAGTTGTGAGCATATTTTCTAACTTAACCTTCGGAGGGTCTTCGGCCGGCACCACACCGGTGCTCTCTGTAAGGTTTCTCCTTCTTTGTGGTGTGTAGATCAATATTCAAGCGAGTAGGAACCGTGCGGCTCATTGGTGAAACTCTTGACTTCATCAATAAGAGATCCCTCAAACCTATCTCTATTCTACCTTTCATTTAAAAATATAAAAATCTTACTTGTTGAGGTCTATTTATTAAGGCAGAGTTTGGACTCACACATGAAGAAAAACATTAGAACAATGGTCAAAAGATTAGATTCACCTTTTTTTTAAAGCTTAACATTTTGGAACACTTGATAATTTATTACATATATGATTGAAAATTTTATGTGACAGAGTTCCAGCATTAAACAAGGTGCGAGAGTTTTATATAGAAGCTATTATAGCAAATTACTATAATATATATCATTAGCAACTTTTTTTTTTTTTTTTTGAGGGAAATATGATTAGCAACTTGAGAAAGACATTTTAAATTTTTTGCGAACTAGTATTAATTTGTCAATATATATAATAATGATATCTAATATTTAATCTGTGGTAATTTATTAATTTTCTAAACGAAAATATGTTACTTCATATTTTATCTTTTTCAAGAATGTTCATCAATTACTTTTAAAGATTTGAATATCTGATGTGTTTGTCACTTTTTTTAGATATTTTGTAGGATAAATTGTAGGCGATTCGATTCTTATTTTTTGGTGTAATCAAAATGATTGGGATTGTCGGTTTTAACATAAGATACACGATAACGGAAATAAGAATTTTGGAACATTCGAATGTCAACTTACCTAGTAACCTTCTTACAATTGTTGAAAAACCGATAATAATATTTGGGTATATGTCATTCACATTCGGTGATCCAATATAATTGTTATTTATTACTTATTTAATAGTTTTTCCAAGAACGTATTTTTTATGATATTAATTTTTTTTTCAATCAGGAGCTACTTTTCCAATATCCATGGGGACAACATACGACACCCTATCTTCATTTTGAATATTACAATGATATCCGATATTTTTTTGAGAGAGTTTAAACCTATGGCGTCCGCTCCTGATAATAGTTCTTTATTATCAGACCAAGACACCAGTCAGTTTTTGGTGTGGGTGGGGATTGAACCTCAAATCTCTTATACAACCATCAGAGACTTTACCAGTTGAGCTAACTGGAACTCACAATGATATCCGATATTTAATCTTTCGGAATTTAATCATTTGTTAACGATTTGTACCTATTTACTTTATGAAATATGAATATGTGACGCGTGTTCCAATTTTGTAGGAAAAGTTGCAAACGACGACAATATGAGAAATTCGACATTTGATTCAAGCTTAACAGCTGTTTCTTTTTTTCTTTTTCTTTTTTTTTTGTTTTGTCTCAACTTTTTTTTTTAAACCAACTTTTCTAAAATAAGCTAACTTTTAGCCTTTTGACACACATTTGAAATAAAAGCTACCAATAACTATATATTTTATAAAAAGACAAAATTTGGCAACAAACTTTATTATAGTTTAAGGACCTCTAATCACCTCTCCCTTACTACAACTATATATATATATATATATATATATATATATATATATATATAACCCTTCAAAAAAGACACTTTACTACGAAATCATTCATGTTTCCTTTATTGTTTTTAGAAATAGTTTTCAACCAGCACCAGTGATGCAAATCAATCTCAATGTACTTTTTGGAAGATGAGCAAGGATTTGTTATCCAAGTCCAATAAAAACATTAAATAAATGCTAAACTACAAATTACATCCTTTAACTTGATATACTTTCAATTCAATCCTTCAAGGTGTTTTTTTTTTTTTTTTTTCTTTTCAATCATTTAGCATTAATATGTTTTGAATTTAGTCCTTTTTCTCTAGCTCCATCCAATCTCACCATTATTCTTAATATTTTTCAATTTTGTTTTGATGTACTTAGCCTCCACCCCCCCCCCCCCCTCCACCCCTTTGAGAATCATAGTTGTGTAGATTTTATGGAAGTATACATTGAAAACAAATAAAAGTTAAATGACTAAAATAGAAGGAAAAAAAATGACCGAATTGAAAACATGTTAAGTTAGAGGGATAATTTGTAATTTAACCTTAAATTAATATAATAAACTAACAATACACTCCAATGGATGAATCTTTCAATGTGATTCCCCCATTTTCTTACTATGCTGCCTTAAAAACAATTTCCATATCATGTAAATCTTTTTCCCTCTCATATGTGGATTCCCTTATAAAATGGAGAAAACTTTTTTTTTCATGAATAAAAATTTTATTTTTCTAGATTTAAAAGCGTTCAGACTATTAAAAAAAAAAAAAAAATATATATATATATATATATACAATTTTAAATAATGTGATATTTAATGCACTTTCAGATTCATTTAGACTAGATGTAATATGAACGTTACATGCTCACGTAATCCACAAAAAAGATACCATGAATCAATGAGTTCAGTTAGCCTTGCATGGATCAACTTACTTTCCAGTTCAGTCTGACGAAATTGCTTACTCCTGTATTTTGTTTGAACTTGAGAGTTGAAACTTGTGGTTTCACCTTTATGTCGTAACTTTAGTCGCTTTCTTCTTCTGCAGTTCCACCTGTCCCTCACAACTCAGTCGCGTCAATGAAAATTTTTCAAGTCTTTGACAATTGTATGAACCAAAACCAATTTGGCATCATCAACCCCTTAATAGCCCAAGATCCCGCGACACCACAAATGTAACTCCCTCGTGCCATTAATACACAACTAAAATAGTTGGAACTTTTTCTTTTTCTTTCAGAGTTGGTTGAGGCAGCAAAATTTGAGTAATGAATGAGTGAATGAAAATGGTGTTATTGATGGATTCCTATTAAAGTGGTTCAGATTTATAAAAAACAAAATAAAAAAGTGATTATTCATTATTTACCGTTTATCATCTTAACAATTTCAGAAGTGTTGTTCTAATAGTTTTCAATTTCACGTGATTCATGCAATCTTAGGTTCAAATTTCTTAACCAATATTTTATGGTTATTCTAAGAATTTGTGTAGAATTGGAAAAAAGTTACACACATTCAAGGATTTGTCAGATGTGTCAAGAGTCTTACAACTCAATTGGTTGACATTTCTTGGTACATCTATGACACACATGATTCAAATTCTCTCACCCTCACTATAACTAGTGAATTATCAAAAAAAAAATTTATATGTTCATTGATTAAAACTCACACAAGTTGTTAAAAATATTAAAAATTATATAATTATGTTAAACGGTGTTTTTAGAGAAATTGTTAATAAACCATTTTAGGAAGTTTAAAACCACTTTATTTTTATATTAAAAATATAAAAAAGTTGTCAAAAAAAAATTAATTCATTTTTTCATTTCCAATAAAAGTTTTTAAAAATACTTCCTGGTTAATTTTTCTCAAAATTATAAGTCCACATTTCTAAACTCTAGTTAAAATGTCCGTTGGTTAATGATAATATAATAGACATTGATGTGTAATTTTTTTATTTTATTTAGAGAATCAACTTGATATGTTTTATAAAAAAGAATCAAGTTGATATACCAATCCCGATGTAACATAAATGAAGAGCAAAATTATAGATATAAAAGAGAAAGTCTTTGGATATAATAAAAAATTTCATAACATTTTCACAATAATTTTATTTTGAGTTGTGGTGGTGAGTATGGGGCTATCTTATTTTATTTTATTTTGACTAATAATGCGCTGAAAATTTAATTTGCTGTAAAAATATTGATATTGTGAGATTTTGTTATAGTTATAGAAGAACTTGGCATTAAATAACAACAAAAAATGCAAAAGTTTTCCTCATAACTATTGAGTTGACATTTTCTTTTTAGAAAGTGTTGAGTTTTTTTTTTTTTTTTTTTAAAGTGTTAAGTTGACATATTATAATTGATGTTAATAAAAGTCATGCCGATGTTTTTTTTTTTTTTGAGAAACAAAAGTCATGCCGATGTTAAGTCCATATAAAAGTAATACTACTTTAATCATAACTTAATTGTAAAAAAAAAAAAAAAAAAAAACTAGGTTTATTTACTAATTTAGTCCTCCAACTATTTTGGTATTTTGTAATTTGGTCTCTCACGTCTCATTTATATATTAATTGTTTTAACTTAGTCCTTCATCGTTCAAAATTAAGCCAATTTTATATTTGGGTCTCTCTTCTATTAAATTTAATGGAATGATAGTTGTGATTTATTTTAGTTTGAAACCCTTACAAATGTACAATTTTTATAATAAAAACTTTTTAACCTGCATACCATATGTATGGTCACATTAATTGATTTCATTAAAATTTAAATGAGAAGTAGATTCAATGATAAGATTGAATTTTTTTTTTTTTTTTTTTTTTTTTTTTTTATATACAAGATAGAATTTTACTCTAGTCTAATCTAAGTGTATATGTGTATGTATGGAACTTCTTCCTGGAGACTTAAACCTCGACCCTTTCCCCCCACACCCCACAAACACTTATACCTGTAGAGTGACCATCACATCAAGGGTGTGCGATGGTAAGATTGAATTAATTTTAAAAGTTGAGGGACTAAATTGGTACAATTAATATAGTTGAGGGATCAAATAAAACTTTACACTATTGTTAAAGACTAAATTAATAATTTAATCTAAGAATTATAATAAAAATATTAATGTCCCTTAAAATATTCAAGGCCATCAAGTAATAATCCAATTTTCTTCTTAAAAAAAAAAAAAAGTAATAATCCTATGGGAATAATTAATGACCCATCAAAATTACAATCTGAAGAGATTCAACACCCCGCAAATTCATCCACTCAAAAGGTATCATATCTAATCTATTTAGGAAAAATCAAACCCCCGAATGCATGAATTGTTACAATAGCCATTTAAAAGTAGATTTGAGGTCAACGCTCATAAATCGCATTCCGTGTATGTTTGGATGTATTTCCTGAATTGCTTATTTGCCAAATAAACTCAAAAAATCTAAAAAGTCAACAGTTTTTAGGGGGGCTTGCCAAAGGAAAATTTTCCTTAAGGACCATTAGAAGAACACATTTGAATAATAAACTGTCAAAAAGTCTATGGACCATTAGAGCAATTAAATTCAGGACATTATATAGAATATATATCCATAAAAAATAAATAATAAATAAATAAATAAAAAAGAAAAAAGAAAAAAAGAGGAAAAAAAGAAACTGTAATTTCCTTTTCCTTTTTGATTAATAAGTTAATTAATTAAAAAAGGCTGATTATTAGCACATAACTCTATATTT